>VDFB02106907.1:0-26982 GCA_007258455.2 Sequoia sempervirens | reverse complement strand
TTTTATGATTTTTAGGTCTTTTTTCAGGACATTTTATGATGTTTTTTGTCTTTTTGTCATTTTATGATTTTTTTGGATTTTGACATTTTTGAGGTGTCAATGGATGAAAATTTGGGTAGCCTTTGTGCTAGATACCAATGACAAGGGGAAAACCAAGTCTAGGTTCAAGGAGATAAATGGGATTAATGGATGAAATGGATGTATGCATAAGAGAGCAAGGATGTGATCTCCAAAGACTATGTCGCATAGGAATGACATGCCCCATTCTAGGTACAAGACTTAGGATTTTTCGTGACAAAGCTGATGACAATAGGATAATGATATGCTTGGTTTAGATAGGATGAGGTATGTCAAGAGATACCCAAAAAACATGTTTCAACACTTTGTCCCTATATCTTCATCAAGATCAAAAGGAGAATAGTGGATAAGTGGACCCAATATGATAGGTAGGTATGATGGCTAAAGATGGTAGGTAGGATGGAAATGATATGACATAAAAATGATAGGTTGGATAGATAATACATTGTGCCCCCAAGTGTAAGTGACATAGAAGATCAAACTACACATGATGCCTGTTTGCCAGGTTTTCATCATGGTACTTATCCAAGGCGCCTGTTTACCAGGTTTTCACCATTGGATGAAGGGATTTCTCTTTACTTTTTTTTTTTGACTTTTTGACTTTTTGACTTTTGGATAGGAGGGACTCAAGTGTCTAGTTGCATGAAAGGTGATAGTCCCACTAGAAATGGATATCATTGCATGGACTATGTCAAATGTCATTATGCTCATCGATGTTGGTAAGGGATGACATGAAAGGGAGATGGATTAGGTAGATGATGGATTATGATGTGGATTATGTAAGGAAGATAGTGGATTATGATGTAGATTATGTAGGGAAGATATAGGACTTCTATGGGACTTATGCAAAAGAATGGGGAGGCTTAGCCAAAAGCATGGACCATAGGGATGCGATGGGGAAGATATGTAGGATAATGGGTGGGGGATGGAAAGATAGAGGTAAGTGGGAATGGAATCATGACCAATGGTTGCACACATTGTGATAAACATTGAAGCTTTTGATGTGGACGGGGTGTAGGAAGCAATGGAGATGTTTGCTTAGGAGATGGTGGATGAAGTGCTTTAGGCACCCACATAGACTTAGTATTTTTATGACTTTTATTTTTCTTGTGGGCTTTAGGAATTTTAGATTCTTCAATGGAATGTGTATTTTGGATGGAAGTGGATGGTTGGGATTTTTGTGACGTAGATGCCTCATTTGACTTGATTTCTTTTTGCTTAGGTACCCAAACCATTTTGTTTTTAGACTTTTCTTTTGGAGGCATGGGCTTATATAACTTTTTGGATGCACTTGGCTTTGACTTTTTGCAATTGTATGCTAAGGCATTAGGACCATTAGAATTTTTGACTTTATAAATAGAGGCATCTAAATTTTTATTTTTGAATCCCATGGGGTGGATGGATTGAGTGGAAGCTTTATGTTTACACAATGTGTGCATTTTTTGGTCATGACTAGGATATTTAGGGTATTTATGAATGATTGGAATATTAGGTGTTGGAAGTAATGGTGGCAAAGCAGATGGAGGGAGATTAGGAGTTGGAAGTAATGGTGGTAAATTGGATGGAGGAAGGTGTATGGTCACATGATTTTGACACTTGTAGGATGACGGTGGTGGAATGGCAACATATGTCTTAGGTGTATGGTAGGATTTATGATGGAAGGAGGTGGACTTAGGAGACATGGGGGAAGTACCAACATCTTGAGATTGATGTCCTTGGGGTATGCAATGGACAATGGGACTAGGTGTAGGTGGAACACTAGACACAAGTTCCTTATTGGAAAGACCAAGTGGATATGATGGAGGACTTGCAATGGGGTCGATAGTGGATGATGGGGGATCATTAGGATCTTGATTAGCATTGTGTTCACTTAGATCCAAGGTATTTGTTTGATCTTCTATGTGTGCTTGGGAGGCAAGTGTCTCATCAAGGGAAGTGGAAGTGGATGGATCATGGATAGGACTACATGGAGATGAATTTGGAATATCTTGCTCATGGATAGGCTCTTCATCATTATGGATATCATCTTGATCATAAAAAAGATATAGATTATGGACAGGTTGGATGACAATGATTTGATCTTGATTAGGACTAGGGCTTGATGTTTCCACATGCTTGGGAGTAGACTCTTGATATACCTCTTGAGTTGCTTGAATGGAATTGCAAGGGGATGACTCTTGGAGAGACTTGACATTTTCTTGATGGTCAACAACATAGGAGCATGATGGAGGTTGACTTGGACTTATGAGGGGAGACTCTTGACTTGGCCCAAGGGGTTGAGGATGACATGGTTGACTTGAAGGACTTGGCATGATGTTTGAGGACTCTTTTGTATGTTCAAGTATATGAGTTGAATGACATGGTGGCAATTGATTCCTTTCTTGTAGCCCTTGGGTCACATCCTTTGTAGGTGGATTGGTGGATTTAGATAATGCCATCAATTTATGTTTTAAATATCTAAATGTAAGGGATTGATTTGATGGAGGATTAGATGATGGTGGGGGTAATGAAGAGTTTGATGGGTTAGAAGGTGGAGAGGCCAATGGATTAGGACTAGGACATGGTGGATTAGGGATAAGCATTTGATTGGATGGTGGTAAGGGTGTATGGACTAGATTGGTGTTCCCCTTGTCAAAGGTGGCATTAAGACTTAAAGGTTCTTGATGTTGTTGCCAAGGTGGACTTGGGAAGTTACGTTGTTGTTGTGATATGGGTGGACATGTCGATGTGGCATTGACATGGAAGGTAAATGGGTTTTGTGGGCATGATGATGAAGGTGACACATAGGATTGGGGTTGAATGTGTTGCGGTTGGAATGGTGTTTGGACTTGTGATATGATTTGTTGTTGTGATGATGATGAGGGGTTGAATAGGACAATGACTGTTGAAAGGTTGATTGATGTGGATAAGAGTTGAAATTAGAAGAGTTGTGATAGGTTGATGAAGGGGTAACATGATATGTGGATGGATGAGGTTGATATGATGATGTAAGTGACACATAGGGTTGATGTGAAATGTGTTGATGTGGTGATTGTTGGATTTGACAAGTGGCAATGAAATGATTGGCTTGAGCTAGGAGGTGTTGGATTTGAGGTGATTTAATTTGTTGACAATCTTGGAATAGGGTTTGAAGGCTTTGTATAGTTTGATGGTCTAGGGGTTTGGGTATTTGGTGAAGTGTTTGAAGGAGGTTTTGGAGTTGGGATGCTAGGGCTTTGTGTTCGAATGTGGGCATGGTGTCACACATGTGTGTAAGCTCTTGGGCATCAATTTGTTCCTCAAAGTATGCAACATCGTTCATGTCATTATTAGAAGTGGTAGGAGAAGCCCCTCGAAGTCTGATTTTATGTTTTGGTTTTGTTTCATGATTTGAACTAGAGAAAGAGACTCCTTGAATTATGACTTCAGGCTTAGGTTTTGTCTCATGATTTGTCCTAGATGGATAGCCCCCTTGGATTATGATTTTGGGCTTATGATTAGGATTTGGCTTGTTTATGATTATGACCATTTTGACAAGTGGTGACCAAGACTAGGTTGGTGATGGTGATGATGTGGAATGATTAGATTGGATGACTTGGATAATGTGGCAAGTGTTTATTGGAAGTTTGACTTGGGCAATATCAAACACAAGATTTTAGATGTAAATGCATAAACACACACACCAAGCACAATGATAAGTTTGTCTTCCAAGATTAAATGCTATGATTAATCAAGCACTTGAATACACAACAACAAGCCCTATGACTAGTCAAGTGGGGTATGGCCAATTAGGTCTCAAGCTAGATTGCACAAGGTTGACTAAGGAATTATTTGAAAGAAAAATCCTGCCACACAGCCGAGAGAAAGGGGTAACCCACCCTTCACTTTCACTTCCCAAAGGTATAAAGTTCTTTGGGGCTTAGCCAAGAGTGACAAGATTTTAACTTCCAAACAAGCGTGTCTTTCGATTCACACTTCGATTGAGGTCGTCCCTAGGGGTGATGAAATCCCCTAGCAGGCCTCCTATGAAGGGTTTGACAAAAGCAAATCAAGTGAGGTGTTTGTGATCACACACGCACTTGATTCACACTCACAACGATTAATTTCCCTTAGAAATGAAATGTTTGTATGCAAACAATAGAAGCACATGTTCTTTTTAACCCCAATTCAAATGTGTAGGAAGACAATGGTTAATTTTAGACCCAATTTTGATATGTGATTGAAGACAAAATTCATTTTTAAGAGCCCAAATCCAAATGTGTTTGCAAACAAGGATTAATTTTATGCCCCAAATTGAAATGTGTGATAAACAAGATTAAGAAATGGAAGATGGGATATGTGCACCTGATTATTCGCTTTCCAATTTGTTGTGTATGAATGATATTTCTGCCACTAAAACTCCTTATGATCACCTACAAAATCAAAAGAAATAATATCATAATGCAGCCATGAAAAAAAAATAAACTCATTAGAAAATTGCAATTTCAGATACATATTTTTCACATAGCCGAATTAGATTCGATTATTTGAAGACATTATTGATCTGAAAAATACAAAATCAAAGAAGAGACTGATATTATTTTTCGGGGAGCTTTCCAGAAATGTAAAGAAGTCAGAAAAATTCCCTATTGTGCGCCCAATATTAATTTTCTATTAAAAATCATAAAAAAATTATAAGAAATACAAAATAGCTCCAAAAATTCTGATTTTTTTACTGGAGGCGTCTGATGTCATTCCAAATCTGAATTTTTTTTTTTGTGAGTATATCTATAACCGTGAGTGAGATCTAAGCAAATTTGTTTTAAACCCTAATTTCAAAAAATCTATTTTTTGACTAATAATTGCACATCAAAATTTAAAAACTAAAGAGTAGACCCCTGTTAAAATTAAAAGAGCTTTCCAGAAATGTAAACATATCTGAAAAATTCGATTATTTACTCCCGAAATTAATTTTTTATTAAAAACAGAAAAATAATTATAAAAAATGAAAAACAGATCCAAAAAATCTGATTTTTGGAATGAGAGCTCTTGATAGTGTCCTCGACCTACAAAAAAAAAATTGTGAGAAAATACGAAGCCGTGTGAAAGATATGGTCGAATCCTTGGAAACTAGGGTTTTGTCCAAAAATGATGCCAAACCTGCAACAAAAAGCTAACAAAACCTGCAATAAAAAGATCCAACTCCAAGATTTCTCAAAATGTGTTAAAATATGTCAGGTTCACCAATGTAATCAAGGGAAAATCAGAATTTGTTAAAGGGGTTAGCACAATAACAATAAAATTCCAATGAAATAACAAAGTACAAAGGAAATAATCATGAAAACAAAAGGAACAATATTACCCTAGGTCTTCATCTTCCATGCTTCACCTTTGTTACACCTCCTAGCTTGCTGTAAATAGAGATGCCCTCAGATTTCAAATGAGCAACTATGACAAATGACAAGACCAAAGCAAGTTTTGAAGGATTTTATTAAAAGAAATGACTTGACAATAGACTACAATGACAATGACTGTAAATGACAATGACCATGAGTTGACAGAAAATGAGCATGAGATAGATAGAAAGTTAAGAGAGAGAGAGAGCCTCCAAGAGCCAGAGAGATAAGAGACCAAGCGGAAGCCAAATGAGAACAAAATTGCCATTTTATAAAAACTGCAATTTTGAATGTGTGGCCAGGATGAGAAGATGACAAAAACCCTAGAATCAATGATCAAGATTGAATGTTGCAATAAGAATTAGGGTTAGGTCAAAATTAGGGCAAATGATAAGGATGAAGGGCCAAGATTGAATTATAAGATAATTCAATCAAGGGTCGAAATTAAATGAGATGTCAAAAGATAAGAATTAATTTGGAAGATAAGATGGCACAGACAAAGAGGTTGCTGGAGAAATTTAAATAATAAAATTTATTTACTCCAGGTGACCAGTAAATAATTAAATAATAAAGATATTATTTAATTATGGAGGAATGTGACAAAAGGAATCATTTCGAATTAAATAATAATTTAATTCAAAATTCAAGAGAGTGGACCAAATTAAATAAATTAACTTTATTTAATTTAATGAGAGAAGAGGTTAATGAATAATTAAATAATTAAAATAATTATTTAATTATAGTAGAAAATGGACAAAAATCAAATAAATTAGAATCTATTTAATTTTTAAAAGAAGGGGACTTGCTTAGTGACGTAATTAAATAAATAAAATTTATTTATTTAATAATCAAGAGGAATAAATGACAAAAGGGGAATTAAATAAATTAAGAAATTTATTTAATTAAAGGAAGACTTTAGGTAATTAATGACGTATTAGATAAATAAATAAAATTTATTTATTTAATAATCAAGGAGAAATAAATGACAAAAATGAATTAATTAAATAATTAAAATTATTTAATTAATAGAAGAATTATGACTTTAGAAAATAATTAAATAATTAAAAATTATTTAATTATTAAGAATGAAAGGGGCAATGTTGAATAATCTAAGAGCAAGCCTAGGACAATTTTATGTGTCTACAGGAATAGGTTTTCATTATGAAATCTAGACCAAGTCAGCCTCAAATGCTTTGACTAGGAATTATAGTGAAATTATGAGAGCGATAACTTTCAGTAGAAAAATGCAAATGATTTGAAATTTGGATATGATGTATATGACCTTGTGTAGATGATATATCTTGCTTTGCTAGCTGAGAAATAGTATTGTGATGAAATACAAAATGAAATGTTGAAATTGTTATAGATTAAAATGTAAGAAAATAAATGTTTTTGGTTGATATAGGATTGCTTTACAACCAGGGATGCTCCTGCATCAATGTTTTTGAGTTAAAACTAGAATTTGAGAGCCTGACAAAAAAGAAGTTGGATGTATGGAATAATTTTTTGAACTTCTATTATGATAATGCATGGGTTAAGTATGTTTTGAGCTGCATCCATGACAAATTTATGTGGTTGGATATTCCACACTTAATCAACAAGAAAATAATCAAGGTGGCTAGTAGTTTATGCTCCAAAGGACCCGTTCCGACAATGAAGGCTATAAAGAATGAGATGGTTGTGAAGCTTATTGGAGAAAAAATTGACAAGAGTGCCCTCATAGTGAAGGATATAAATGATTTTTTATTTAAATATGCATCCATGATGATAGGCTACAAGATTTACTACACCAACAAAGAAAATTTGGTGTTGGCAACAATTATTTATACTTCTCACCAAATGGTGAAAGGTTTGTACATAGATCTATGTGAGCTCCAAAGACAAAAATTGATGGAGAATATTCAAAAGACAAAAGGGTATCAATACCCATTCTAGTATGGTACTCTTATCATATGTTTGTTGTTTAACTTTCTCAAAGAACTGCTTGGTTCAAAGAATGTTGTATGGCTGGATAGCATTCCTATTGCAATTCAGATTAGGGATCACTTAAGAAGGTTTGGAAGCATAGAAAATCAAGATAGCATGTTATAGGGTTTATTTAAGACCTTTCAAGAGAATATAAAAGAAAGAGAAAGGATTCCTAGAAGTGTTGTTGAAAAGTACAAGAAGGATATAACCTTTATGGTTACTAAGGATGAATGCATTATGGAAGTAGCAGAACCCAAAATAGTTTGGATTCATGAAATGGGTTATGAAGTGGTAGAAGATGTAATCATAGGTCTTGTAGATATTATGCTAAGAAAACTAAAAGACCCTATTGTAGATAGGTTTGAAACCTATGAGGAGATATCTAGTGAAGTGCATTTGAAGCCTAAATAAAATAAAATAAAATAAAATGTAGAGAAAATGAAAGTAGGGTTAGAACAGACTATTGCTTCTTCCAAGAGGACTACAGATAAGATCAAAGCCCCATACATGGATCTGTAGGGTACATCAAGCACTAGAAGGTCCATTAAGCCTTCTACTCTAGTTGTTCTGAAAGCCTCTAGAACAATGTCTATATTTACTACCAAGAAGAAAGCTACATCCAGTGTCCCTACAGTACAATAGAAGCCTTTAGAGAGAAGAAGAAAAGAGAAAACTACAAGAGAAAGGAATGTAGGCTATGATGGTGAAAAAGAAGGACCTAAGTTGGTCTAGAAAATGAAATTTAGTATCTCTTGGGTAGAGACGAGTGGAAAGAGAATCAAAATTGACATTGTTGATACAGTGAGTGAAGAAGTAGAAAATCATAAGAAGGAATTTTTCATTCAGAAGAGAGAAAATAAATCTAGTGAAGGAGAAAAGTCTCCTAAGGGAAAGAGAAAGAAAAAGGAAAAATCCTCTTTGGTAAAGGAGCACAACCATCTAAAACTATATGATTTGTTTAATAATATTACAAATTTTTGTCTACTAGAAGAAACTACATAGATGTATCGAGATGAAAACACTGAGAATAAGACCACAATTAAAGAGGCCATTGTAAAATATATGGTTACTTTTAATACAAGTCTAAGTGATTGAAAGTCCGCTTTTGGATGAATTAAAAGGAGTCTTGAGCACAAGAAGACAAGAGACATTCAATGAGGATGCAGAGATAACGACTTCTTTTTTGGAGAGGATTGGATATTCTCTCACTAATGAGGACAAGGCAAGATTGGCTCAGATTTATAATAGGGTATTTAGAACAAAGCAAAGATTCAACACCCTGATGAGTAGGGATAAATAAAACATAAAAAGGTTGAAGGATGAAACAATGCAAAATGTTGTTGATCTAGCAAAAAATTTAGACATGTCTCTAGATGGCAAGACTAAAATGGAGCATGATATATCTACTCTGGAGATCAATGAACCCATCAATGAACCTAAAAATGCTAAACAAGAATGTGTGTCCAGACCTAAGGGTGATTAGGAAGCCATGATAATAGATAATGTCCCTCTAGTAGAAAGGAATGTTGTTGTAAAAGATAGATGTTGCCTCAGAAAAGGAAGAATCTCAATAAGAATAAGAATTGCCTCTCCCAGAAACATAAAAAAATGCTAAGCAGAAGGAAGAAGAAAAATGGGAGAACACAGAGAACCATGAGGCATAGAAGAATGAAAAATTTCCTCCTTTAGATGGTGAGAAAGTTGCAGAGGAAGAGAAAAGTGCAAAAGAATGCTCTGACAGTAGAGAGAAAGAGAAGGAGAAAGAGAAAAAGGAAGAGAGAAGAACTCAAACTATTGGAAAATCCTCTAAAGTTTCTTAGGATTCCTTGAAGACTTTATTGGCTATCTAGTTTTAGTTCCAATTAGTGGTGTCCACATAGTTGCTAAAAATTGCTATGCAACAAGGAAAAATTGACATGGACAAAATATCTCCCTTGCATAAGCTATAACTTGGTAGTGCATTTCATGCCTCTGTGAGAAAGGAGATTTTATAGACTCACCAAAAAAGTGTTGAGACGATATATGAGGTAGTGAAAGTGATGTAAGATAGCTTCCTCGATGAAAATGTTGACAACTCTTTATCTCGTGTGTAGCAAATGAGGTTACTCCTTGATTCCTTTAACAAATATTCTACTGGTCTAGATGAGAAGTTAGAGAAGGAATTGAATAAGAAGATAAATGATAAGAGATTGGCAAAGATTTCTAAAAATTGTACTACTTCACATGGTAAGTTGCAGAGCAACTAGAAGAATATTTAGAATTGTGTAAAGGAAGCAAAATTTTTGTTTCAAATTTTCTTGAAATGGTTTATTTCCACCAAGAACATAAAAGACTAGATGGACTTAATTGATTCTCATATTGTTAAGGCCTTTGGATTTTATGATCCAATGAAAGATGTAGATGGCACAACAAGGATAGCAATTGAAAATCCACATGGATAGTTTTCCCACGTATAGGAGAAAAAAAATATAATAATGCAATGTTTTCAACTCAAAGACCTATTAAGTGCAAGGCTTACTTCTCTGACTAGAATTTTGGTTGATATGGAGAAGATGCTACAACAAAATCCAATACCAAAATCTCTAGAAGAAGGTGAAGAACTCCATTTTAAGTTTGGAAATTATTATGGAATAATTTCCTTTGCTAAGAAGGAATGGGAGACAAAAAAGAAGGATCTAGAGCTACACCTTACAAAATTGAAGGTATTCAATCAAGGAAATTTTCCCTCCACAAGGTAAGTTGTACATTTTTATTTTATATAGCTTTTCAAATTGAAATATAAATATGGAGATGTAATAGATAGTTGTGTAGTAAATTTTCAGCCAGTTGTTTTGGAGAAGATGATTATATGAGTGAAGCAGGAAGGGGGAGTTATTCCCATGTACATACAAATATATATCTTCAAAGGGGGAGAATAGTAGAAAGATGAATAGTTTGATATTGATGTCCCATTTTCTCTTTATGTCAAAGGAGGAGATGATTGGAGAATATTGGAGAAGTTTTAGTGTTTCCATCAATGACAAAGGGGGGGATTATTGCAAGTATGTTGCAAGTGTTATCATTTATGTCAACATTTTGGAGATGGTTGGATATGGAGATTGATAGAAGCTTGTGTATGCTACAAATGTTGTCATTGATGTATAGTGTGAAGAGATAGTTGAGTAGGGAGATTGCTGAAGATTGATGAGCATATGATGTAGGGTACTCCCCTTACAATCTAAAACTCACGAAAACAACAAATAATGGCACAAACAAAATACAAGAAGGAAAGAAAATATTTTCTATTATCACTAAAATAAAAATGAAATCACAACATTGTATTTTCCATCACATGGGATTTTTTATTACATAAATCTAAATATCTGCAAATTATAGCCACCATCTACTCTTCTCGAGCCTCTCCCTTGTATTCCCCCTTTACATCCTTTATTTGGAAGGCATAACCACCCTAGAATCTTCTAGAAAGTATAACCGCCCTAGAATCTTCTAGAAAGTGTAACTTCCTCAAGAAGATATTTTGAAATTTTATTAATTTTGGTATTACAACTTCATAGGGTCATAAATTTTGGTCCGACTATCAGATTTTCAATTATAATACCTTTTCGAAAAGGTCTCGAGAAAATATTGTGCCACCTAAAGAATAACTATTTTTGTTTTCCACCAATTTTTAGGCCCATCCGGAGCCTCTAAGTGCCTCAAAATTGACCCTGAAGATTTTACTAGGATTTTCAAAAATTACAATTTTAGTATCTCTCAAACAACAAATGGTATTGAAGTGATTTCTTGGACATTGGATTCAATTTACCATTCTAGAGGTCTATGTAAGATTTCATGTCCAACCATGCATAAATGAAAACTTACAAAAATAGTAACCCTACCAAATTTAGCCCTTATTGAAAAGAAACAACATTTTTTTTGGCTGATGCAAGATTTCCCTTACACCTTGGATGCTCCTGCATTAGTCACTAGGGGTAATTTGAAAAGTGACCTTGTCACTTCTCAGGAGTTAGAGGGAAACCAAGATGGTTAACCTCAAACTCAGATAACCATGATGAATCTTCAATAGGCCTTCCTTTCCATTTCACCAAGTACTTTGTATATTGCCTATTTCTTGTGCTTCTTCCCACACAGCTATCCAAAATGTCTTCTATCTCCTCCTTTTCTGAAGTAGGTGCTAGAATGTTCCATTGTGTCTTTATTATTTCTTCATCAATTCCTCCCTCATGATATTCTGTTAAATCTGAGATGTTAAACACAGGTGAAATATGAATTCCATTAGGCAACTCTACCTCATATGAATTTCCAGAATCATGCTTCTTTAGGATCTTGCATGGTACAAACTTCTTCATCTTCAACTTGTTGTTTGTACCAACTAGAAACCTTTCCTTTCGCAAATGAACCATAACCTCATCTCCTACCTGGAACTCCTTATACCTCCTTTTTTGATCTACCTTAGCCTTATACCGAGAATTCATCTTATTGATATGCTTCTTCACCTCATCATGCAAATTCTTCAGGTGCTCAGCAAAATCTTTAGCCTCGGCATTACTCTTCTCTCCTTTATCCATCTTTCTTAGTTCAAAAGCATTCCTCAGACTACTCCCATATACAATCTAGAATAGTGATTTACCAATGCTCCTGTTGATAGAATTGTTCTAAGAAAATTCCACCTGTGGTAAAATCCCATCCCTTTGGTTTATCTCCTACTAAGCATCTTAGCAGGTTACTGAAACTCCTATTGACCACCTTCATTTGTCCATCATTTTGTGGATGGTGAGAAGAACTAAACTTCAAATCTGTCTTTAACTTCTTCCATAATGTTCTCTAGAAATAACCAACAAATTTGTTATCTCTTTCTGAAACTATACTCTTCGGTATACCATGTAGTCTCACCACCTCTCTGGAAAACAACTCTGCAACATGAACAACATCACTGGTCTTATGACATAGAATGAAATGTACCATCTTTGAAAATCTATCCACCACCTCAAATATGGAATCATTCCCTCTCTGTGTCCTTGGCAATCCAAGAACAAAGTCCATGCTAATATCCACCCATGGCCTCTCAAGTACAAGTAATGGATGATACAATCTAGTATTCTGACTTTTTCCTTTCGCCATCTGACATACTCTACAACTTTGTACAAAATTCTTCACATTTTTTTGTAACTATGGCCAATAATAATTCTCACTGAGAAGAGCAATGGTCTTATCTTGACCAAAATGTCCATCCAATCCTCCACTATGCTTCTCCTTGATTAGATTCTCTCTCATAGAACTCCTTGGAATGCAGAATTGGCCTCCTCTAAACAACATCCCATCTTGGATTAAGAAATCCAATCATCTTGTCCTATCTAATGTAACAGGTTCCAAACAAGCCTTCCAGAATTCTGCAAAGTTTGGTTCTTCTAGATACAAACTCTTGAGTTCATTTAACCCAACAACCTCTATATTCATCTCTATCAACAAATTTTTCCTTCTACTTAAGGCATCTACAACTTTTTTTGATCTTCCACTCATGTGCTTAAAAAAAAAAGTATAACTCTGCAAAAACTCAACCCATTTTAAGTGCCTTTGATTCAACTTTACTTGACTATTGAGATACTACAAACCCTAGTGATCAGTATATAAAACAAATTATTTTGGTAATAAATAATGTCTCCATTTTTTCAAAGCCTGAACTATAGCATAGAACTCTTGATCATAGAAAACATATTTATTCTTAGGATCATTTAACTTCTCACTAAAATAGGCAATAGGCTTACCTTCTTGACTTAAAACAACTCCTATGGCAGTGCCACTAGCATTACAATCTACCTAAAAGACCTTATTGAAATTTGGAAGTACCAAAATAGGTTGCTCTATAACTTTCTTCTTCAACATATCAAAACTTTTTGCTGCTCATGTAGTCCACTTAAAATATTTTCTATCCCCTCTCATTGCTTTAGTTAGATGTACAAAAATACTACTGAAACTCTTAATAAACTTTCTATAAAAACTTGCTAGACCATGAAATGATGTTTTCTCTATAACACTCCTTGGGCAATGATAGCTCTCACCTTCTCTAGATCCATTTTAAGACCCTCTGCTGAGACAACAAATCCTAGGTACACCAACTCCCTTTTTACAAAACTACATTTCTTCAAATTAATCAACAACTTCTCCTCCCTTAGCTTCTCAAAAAAAATTTGGATATGCATCAAGTGCTCCTCCAATGTCTTACTGAAAATAAAAATATCATCCAAATAAACAATAGCAAATTTTCCTAAAAATTCTTTTAATTCCTCATTCATAAGTCGCATAAATGTGCTCAGTGCATTGGTTAGCCCAAAAGGAATGACTAACCACTTATACAATCCCTCCTTTGTTTTAAAGTTTTTCTTCCATTCATCTCCTCTAATATGAATCTGGTGATATCCACTCCTCAAATCTATCTTGATGAAGTACTCAGCTCCACTCAAACAATCCATAATGTCATCCATCCTTGGAAAGGGAAATCTGTACTTGATGGTGATCTTGTTGATGGCTCTAGAATCAATGCACATCTTCCATTCCCCATCCTTCTTGGGTGCTAGTACTGTAGGTACTAAAAATGGGCTCAAACTCTCTCAAATCAATCCCTTCCACAACAAATCTTGCACTTATCTGTTCAACTCTTCGCTCTCTGCTAGAGTCATATGATGAGTTGCCTTATTCAGAAAACTAGCTCCAGGAATTAGGTCCATCTGATGACTAATATTTTTTACTAGAGGAAAACCTTCAGGTATGTTATCAAAAATAATAACTTGAAACTCATTCAACAAGTCTGAAACCTCTATAGATACCTCAATAGTATCTTCTTTATCAACTCTAGGGATCACTGCAAAACACATATGCTCATGCTTCATACTTTCTAGGAACTTTCTTCCATCAACCAAATAAATTCTTGCATTATTGCATACCTTTTCCTCTGCCTCTTTCAAGAGCTTCAACTTAAGATGAACTCCATCCTTTGTCAAAGAATAGGTGTTGGCATGTCCATCATGTATTGCTCATTGATCAAACTACCATGGTCTACCTAACAACATATGATAAACATCCATAGGCATAATATCATGCAATACCTCATCATTGTAATTTCCAATCTTGAACTTTACCGAACATTATTCATTTACCAAAGCTTTATGGTCCTTTTTCAACCAAGTAATCCGGTATGGATTTGGATTCCTTCTTCTATCCAACTACAAGTTACTAACCATCTCTTTTGAGACAAGGTTATTAGTACTACCTCCATCAATAATAACATTGCAAACTTTACCTTCACACTTACATCTGGTGCGAAACAAATTCTTCCTTTGAGTTGGTTCTTTCTCCTCATTCAACAAGGCTCTTCTAGTAACAAGAACCTCTCCTCTTTTTGCATCCTCAGAATGTGAAGACTCAACATCTTTGTCTACATATGCAACTCATGCATTACCCTCAGGTCTTCTATTTGTCCTGCCTTGATGTTGAGGACACTCATATGCCCTATTCCCTTCTTCTCCACATTGGAAACAAGTTCCATGAAAGCCTCCTCTCCCTGGCCCTTGCCTAGATCTTCCTTTTCCTCTTTGGTCTCCATTATGAGGATGATAGGTGTTATCTGCTTTCTAGTTCTGGCTGCTACTAGATCCTTTTCCCTTCTTTTTGTCTTCATTTCAACCTCCATATGACCATCCACTATTCCTTCCATTGTGACCTCCACCTCTTTGTTTACTTTCACACCTCCTATTCAATTTCTCTTCTACCTTCAAAGCAAACTGATATGCATCTTCAATGGTAGACATTTTTACCAAACTCAGCTCTTCTTGAATGCTTGGCTTCAACCCATTTATGTAATGGGAAACTTTCTCCTTGTTGGCCTTAGAATGACTTGTTTTGATCAGGACTCAATAGAATTCTTCTTTATACTCCTTAACATATTTTCCTGGTTGTTTCAACCCTTGCATTGTCTTCAACAAATTCAACTCATAGTCCCCAGGCATGAACTTTCTTTTCAATTTTTCCACCATTCAATCCCATCTTGTTATTTTCTCTTTTCCTCTTCTATTTCTTTCCAACTAAACTTATTTCCACCATATGCTAGCATGGCCTTTCAATTTTTCCTTTACAAATTTGACCCTATCTATATCTTCTATTTCCTCATACTCAAAATACTCTTCCATGTGATTGATCTAATCGATCAGCTCCTCTAGATCTAGGTTTCTAGAAAAAATAGAAAATTCTATCTTTGGCCTCTTTCCAATCTTGGAAATGGCCCTAATCAGTTTGACTTCTCTAGGATCCATTACATCTTGTGCTTCCTCTTTGAATGGCTCCTCATCTTCAGCCTCATCCTCACTTTCATCTCTTCTTCTAACATTAGCTCCCCTATGTAGATCCTCTTGCAGTGCTTGAACTTGTCTCTAGAGGGCTCTAAAACCCTCTTCTATTACCCCAACATTTCTCCTACCATGGTTTCTTCATGGAGGCATATTTTCTCATAGCCCCACAACCACAAGTCCTAGTGCAAACTGCCTCACATTCAATGATCTGTTTACACACTTAGGAAAACCTAGTTTGATACCACTTGATGTAGGGTACTCCCCTTACAATCTAAAACTCACAAAAACAACAAATAATGGCACAGACAAAATGAAAGAAGGAAAGAAAATATTTTCTATTATCACTAAAATAAAAATGAAATTACAACATTATATTTTCCATCACATGGGCTTTCTGATTACATAAATCTACAAAGCTACAAATCAAAGCTACCACCTACTCTGCTCTAGCCTCTCCCCTGTAGTCTCCCTTTACATCCTTTATTTGGAAGGCGTAACCACCCTAGAATATTTTGGAAAGTGTAACCGCCCTAGAATCTTCTAGAAAGTGTAACTTCCTTAGGAAGATATTTTGAAATTTTATTAATTTTGGGATTACAACTTCGTAGGGTCATAACTTTTGATTCGACTATCATATTTTCAATTATAATACCTTTTAGAAAGGTTTCAAGAAAATATTGTGCCTAAAGGCCAACTACTTTTATTTTCCACCAATTTTTAGGCCCATCTGAAGCCTTTAAGTGCCTCAAAATTGACCCCAAAGATTTTACTAGGATTTTCAAAAATTAAAATTTTAGTATCTCTCAAATAACAAATGGAATTGAAGTGATTTCTTGGCCATTGGATTCAATTTACCATTTTGGAGGTTTGTGTAAGATTTCGTGTCCAACTATGCATAAATGAAAACTTACAAAAATAGTAACCCTACCAAATTTAGTCCTTATTGAAAATAAACAACATTTTTTTTGGGTGATGCAAGATTGCTCTTACACCCTGGATGCTCCTGCATCAGCATAGTAGTATATGGTGTTGTTACTAATGATAACCTTTTGAATAGATGCAGAAGTGTTGGATTGGAGAAGACCAGATGATTTGGATATTTGCATAAATCTAGAGTATAGTTTATCATTGTTCAAAGAACTAGTCTTTTGGTCCATGTTGCTCTGCCATGAAGAATTTGGTTGTCATTTTCAAGTAATTATGTTGTTTTTTGGAAGACTCTAAATACAAAGTTTCATGATCTGGTTTCTTCCACAGCTAAAGATAATAGTGACAAAGTATCAGTCTAGTTATGCTAACGTATTTGTGACAAAGTGTATGATTGGAATGCTTTGCATTCCACCATGAATGAACATTTTGGTATGTAGTTTTTAGGAAGTGTTTATAGGTGTATGAAGTATATTTTTTCCAAGTGGCAAGTGTTTTGGTTGTTCACATGTCAAGCTATGAGTGAATATACGGTTCATTTTATAAGTACTTCACTAGTGTTTCTGACCTAATTATTTTGGGTTGTATAGAGATGAGTAGAGGTTGGAGCTGAATTATGGGAGTAGCTATAGGTCATGAATACGTATATTAATGTGTTATATTCTTTAGTTCCTTTTGCAATGTGTGTATGATTAGGTTTTGAGTTGACAAGATGAAGTATTGCACAATACATGTTTTTGGCTAACCTAATTGATGTTTTGGTTGGATGTGGTATATATACAAGGTTAATTCCTTGTGTGAAGAATAAATTGAGATGTGATATAATTAAGTGTCTGTGTGTGTGTGATATTTAGAGTAGAGGTGTGTGAATTGTTGAGGCAAAGGATGAAGTGTGTTAAGACAATATTTTGAGGTTCAGTGGAACTATATTTGCAGTATAGGTCAGATGCATTATTAGCATTTCATATTTTGTAGTGATCCACCTTTCTTCTATCTCTTTCTACTTTGGGAAGTGAGCCCTTTAGCAGTGAGCCACCAATAATGAGCCCTTCTTCTTTTCGATAGTGATTCCTTGGATAGTGATTCCACCAATTGTATCAAACTTTGTAACCAATTACAATATTTATATTGTGAGCTAATCCTCACTGTGGTTTTTCCTTTTTGTTTTTTCCATGTAAATCTGGTGTTCTTGTGTTCTTTGATGTGATGCATGCTTTATGTGTTCCTTTCCATTACTTTAAGATTAATGTGACACATTGAATGGATGTTTAAGTTATTAAGAATACTGATTCATCCCCCGCTCTTAGTATTCAAGATGTTCAACATCATTTTGGTTTTAAATTTACCATTCTTTAGTATTTTCCACTCATTGTTTAAGGATTCATATGTCGTATGTTCAATTTCATTCTCTAAAATTCCTAATTTCATAAGACAATTCTTCATTATTAGAAATATAGTATTGATCATGAATTTTTTACAATTTAGATCATTCTCCTAAGTTAGCATATGATACTTCTAAAATATTGAATATTTTCCCTCTATTGATTTCTACTCCATCAATTAATTTTTTACTCTCTTCATGGGGACTTGAAATTTTATACATTAGTTCTTTAGCAATATCCCTATCGTTATCTCATTTTTCAATGATTAAATATGTTGGTAGCAAGTCTAATGAATTCTCCTCTCTTGAACAAGGTTTACTCTTACCATTTTTTGGATTCTTTCTAGGGATATTGGTAGTTGACACTAAAGAGAATCTAATCCACTTGTGTTTGGGACACACATCCTTCTACCAATAGGACCACCTAGGGGACCTTTGAACTTTTAAGAATTATTTTACATTATGGCCTAATTTGAAGTAATTATAGTACCAACTTTTTAATAATATAATAGTTTGTTCCATTTTCCTTGCTTACTTTATGTTTGATTTCATCTAGTATAACTTTGGTCATATTCATTTCCGCAAGGATTATTTCTATCAATCTAAGAGTGTGCTTATGATTTTTTTTGGAAATAGAAAAATTCCTAAATAATTTCCAATCTAATTCAAAGTGGAGTGCATAAAAAATAATATGAATATTTGGTAGCCTTACTCATTTTTAGATACCATGAAATTTTTAATGAATGGATCGAAACTAAAAAATGATATTTATAGGAATACAAACATATCCTCTAGAAACCATGACCCCTTTTCTAATATTGTATTTCTATTGATAAAAAATTCATGGACTATCTCAAACAATCCTTATTCATTGTGGTAGATGAATATTGGTATTTATAGGAAGGTTTTTTGATAGTAGGGACATAATTGATTCACAATAGTTTAGTTGAAAGACTAAAAATAAGGATGAAGTATTTCAATTAATTTGAAAAAATTGAAATGTTGTCCTAGTGAAGGTCAATTTTGAAAACCCAGAAGGACACCAAAGGAAAGAATCAAGAAGATCATATACTAGAAGTAGAAGAAAACAAAATTCACCTTTAGATCAAATAATCATTAACATGAAAAGTGGGTCACAAACTAGAGTGATGACCACTATAAATCCTTAGGTGTTATATTTATACTGAAGTGACAAAAATAAGAGAACAATAAGAGGCTATTCAATGTAGAATACTAAAGTGTGAAACTCAACAAGAATCAAACATGAACCATACATCAATTTGAATCATCACCATGAATTCCATTTATATATATTAAATTCATATAATATGATACAATTTATTATGATCTTGATACTTTTCTTTAATTTTTCATTTTTATTCTATTTAACTCTCTTACATACATCGTAGCTATCTCAATGTTTTTGATATATCTTTCTATCCTATACATATACATGATATTGGGGATGTGTCCCTTACAAAATACACCTATTCCAATTAGACATATTTGGCCTTGTGCTCCATATTTCACCTATGAATGTTTGCTATAGGTTTTTATGGCTCTTATATCTCTACAATAACATATTCCATTATATACCACTTAAATACACCTAAAACACCACTAAATTTCTTAAATAATATCTATAAAAGTGTAAAATATCACATAATAAAAGGAAAATCCATGAGAATAATATAACTAAGCATTATTATGAAAGGATGTAATGGAAAGGAATAAAGAAGCTATATAAAAGAGGGAAAAGTGAGAGATAAGAGTGTGGAAACATACACATTAAATATATGTGAGAATAAGGAAGATGATAAATGAGAATAAAACATTAGAAAATGATTATAACACATGTATAAGTCATTAAAGTACACTAATATATAATTCTATATATATTTTGGTATATATATTGTATATATATGAATTCATATAATTTATTATGGTTTGGTTTATACTTATTACTTATCTAAGTTCTCCCTTTTTACTGCATCACATCAATGTTTACTACATGCAATATGGAAAATTGGTTCTAGAAAAGGAAACAACCTTCCTTGAGAATCAATATTCTACATTAACATTAGGATGAATCCAACATTTTTACTATGTTGTATGATGAATCCTTTGTATGATTATAATTAGAAAATGAAACTAAATATTACAATTCTAGTATAAAATATCTAGTTATAAAATATTATCAGAAATATCGTTTGTGTAAAAAAAATATAAAATCAAATTTCTATAGAAATATAAAGTACATGTCATAAAGATGTATTTATATATTTTTCAAAGGCTTTTCCATAAACACTAGCATGCAACACATATGCCCTCGCAACACACCATAGTCCTACACCAATGAAAATTCAAAAGCATATAATTCTTTGTAATATGTAAATACATAGATAGAAAATAGATTACATGATCACTATGTATAATAATTTTTTGATAACAAAAATAACAAGAAAACAATATATAAAACCCCAACTATAGGATTCAAAGGAAAAAAATAGAAATCAAGAGATTTCACCAATGATGTTCATTTTCTTCCAATTATAGAAAAAAATGTAGAAAATGGAGAAAGGAGTTTTTTTGGGTTGGGTTTGTAGGGGCTTGTCTTACTCAAACCATATTTTTGGTGTTTTAACCTCCATAGATAGCTAAGATTGATTTTATAAAAGAGATATTGATTAAAACATGATATAATTCCACTGATTCAGATGATAGATTTAAATGTACTATGCTAACACCAAAGATATCTAGCTACTAGCATAGAAAAAAATTAACATTGAGAAGGAGACAATGAAATAAGATATCCCTTATTAGGAAGTTGCAAACAACCTCCAAAGTGGATTTTAGAGCTATAGTACTATTGTATTACTCAATACCATCATAAATATATGGCGTAGAAGGTTTTAAGAGAGTGTTGTTGCTTTAGAATCTGAAAAAATATTCAAAAGTTGCAAAGCCAAAGGAAAATCATAGTGTGAGCTCATTTGAGAGAGAGGATAAATATTTATCATTTTACAAAATAGAAAGTCACAAATTCTCTTCCAAATATTATTACCACATAAGAGTGTTACATTTCAAATATTCTTAAGAATGTAATGCTCTAACAATCACTTGAGTCATGAATTTTTGTGGTACGCTAGTGCATCACAAAGACATCTATGCATAGTTCTCCCATTTTGGAAAAATGGACTCAAAAACCTACGATCATCAAAAAGTTCTAGATAAGAGATATTCTAGTGTTAAAATTTTATATATAAGATATTTAATTATCATGAGCTAAACCTTGGACATCAATCAAGGTTTCTTTTCCAACAAGAACAATAATTTTTGTGCCATATGAAGTTGTGTGGTGACTCTAGAAAGGTATGGCTATGAAAGATCAAGACTAGGGATATGTTCCTATATTTACTAAAGTTGTAGCAACATATGTGTACCACACTTAGAATAGTAAGATAATATAGTATAAATATAGGAATTAGAGAGGAGAAGAGATAGATAAATAGAATAAATATATAGAAATTAATGTATAAAGATTATATGATATGTAATGAGAGACATATGGACATAAGATAATGTGTTTATTGAATATTGAATATAGAGAAATCAATGAAAACTTAATATGAGCAATATGTGTATATTTTTATTTATTTATTTTATTATCTTATTGTATATTTTATCATTCTCTTCCTTATGTATCAAATTATGGTAAACAAAAATCCAACACATAGATAACTTAGATCATTAGTTTATGTTTTCTTATCAACATCCAATTTGTTTCCAAGAACTTGGTTGTTGGTTGTAAGAAGAGGAGAATACCTATGTGGTTTTTTGTATTGAAATTTTTTTCAAGAAAAAATATTAAAGGTGATAATGCAAGTGCTTATGATGTTGTTTGGTAGTGGATACTAGGCCTTTCCATTATATGGTTAGGTACCTGACTTGAATATTAGAATATTTAAAATGTGTGACTACTCATTTAGGAAAATATTATAGTTGATTAAATCATTCTCTATCTAGAGTGGGTATGTCCTTTTGTGCTAATGTGAGAACTACCATTAGTATTTAACTATCCATGGAAAGAGAGTAGGAAAAATTTAAGAGAGATAGTTGATGATATTAAGATGGAATATAAAATAAACATTGATGAAGAGAGGTAGCTAACATTAACCTATGATAGGGAGGAAAGATACAATTTTTTGAGAAGGATTACATTTTCCTTATTAGATTGTAGTAGAAGGAATTGCTAATCTTAATTTATTGATTAAAACCCCTCTTTTAATTTGTATAGTTGGAGGGTATGGTAAATAATAATGTGATTTTATGGAAGGATATAATGTTAAGAACCCTAGAATTATAGGAAAGGAAGGAAATTGAAGGGCATGATAGTTTAAATGAAAAAATTAATATAAACAAAATTTTTATATAAATAAAATAAAATAATTTGAATAGGGATGTAACTAAAATTATACTAATGAAAATATATTAGGTAATGAAGATTTATTAAAATACACTTCCCTAAGAGAAAAAATACTCCATAAGGAGATGATCTGACAAACCAAGATTAAAGCTTAGGTAAATTAAGGTGAGGAAAGTTTCTTTAAAGGATATATATCTACTAGACCCTTCCAAATAGAGGATGAGGTATTGAGAAGAGAATAATTTATGAGTGTATGAGAAAATCTTATTTATTTTAAGTTAATCTACCTAAGGATAAGGTTATAACAAGGAATCTTATAAGATATCACAATATTGTTAAGTGTAAATATATTGAGGAATAAAGGGTATGATAAAATTATAATAGAATAGGAAAATATGGAGTAGAAATGAATCTTTATAAAATAGAGAAAAGTTAGGAAAAAACTTTTATGAAAATATCCCACAATATTACTGAAATTCCCATCTTTGTGAAGGATAACAAGGAAAAAACAAAAATACTTGCTCATTATAGAGTTCATGTGGAGAAATTTATGAAAAAAAACTATAAAAAGCTATATGAATTTGTTAAAAATTTGAGAGATGAGGTATTGAAATCATATATTAGAGAATTAGCCTTACCTAACAAATATTGAAATGATTTAGAGGTAGAATTGCTTAATAATTTTCAATATCTTGAATCTCCTTCAAAATCTTGATTAAGATATATGAGATGGAACAATATAAACATGAAACCATGAAGGGCCATGAAAAGAGGTTTAAGATTATAGCCAAAACATTGGAGGAAATCCTCAAAGAAAAATAAATAATCAAGTGGTTAATATCTAGATGATTACTTAAGATTGGAGTAGTTCCAAAAGATATATTTAATTCATATAAAAATAGGTAGAATTGATTTAAGTGACTAAATAATATCCTTAGAGAAGAGAGAATTAGAGGTATCCAATTGTAGAAATAAAGAATTTGAGGTGAGAACTAAAATTCTAAGGCTCGTACAAGAAATATTAATGAAACGAGAAAGACATATGGAGTCACAACCATCACAAAATTTTTTATTGAAATTTATATGCTACCAAAGGATATCACAAGAATGAGTGTTCCATGATAGAAGGTAAAAGAAGAGAAAACATGTCAAGATTATAATTTATACAACAAATAAAAACTATAATGTGTGTATTACTATGTTCGTGTTGATTGAGATAATAGTGTGATAGAGTAATATTTCCCATCATTACTCTTCTAAGTTAGAGATGAATATGATAAATGAAATAACATTACATATGAAGGTGAACATTAACTAAAAGAGGAATATCATGTTGGATATTGTTGATATGTGGTTTTCATTGATGTCAACACTATTTCCATTAATGTCTTTTAGACTGTATATGTCGAGGATGTTGGTTTCTTTTTACAATGTAACCAAGTTTGTCTTCTAATCTACCTATGGAATTTCCAATTACAATAAAAGGTAGCTCAAAGGACCTAGACCAACTGACGAGGAATTTAAAAAATCCTTCTACACTTGGGGCTTTGCAAGACCCAAGAGGGTGATCCCTTAATGTGTTTACAACCTCTGCACCATTATTATAAACAACATTAACAATAACAAATAATCTCACTTAATAGCTCAACATGATAGGATAATATCAAATAGAATTGGCTATTCATCAATAATATCAACTATATGGAGCATGAGATAATTACTACACAATCCATAGTATAAGATAGTCATTGATTTGTAATTTGTAGCAAGCTCTAGGCATAGACAAACAAATATTGAATTATACGGGTAATTACAACTTAGATCAGTGTCATTTATCCATTGGAGGAGTCAAATTCATCAGCATCTAAGGGTATATGACAGATTTAACACATAACATATGAAATCCTTGACGACATTGCATTATAATCTCATCAATATGTATTCCAACTCAATACTACTTATCAAATCCTTATACAAAACATATCCGCCTATAATTCAATTCAAGCATTTTAATTAATTCCTTGAATTAAAGGTAAAATAGAATCATACACACCACAAAAGTGAGATGAATGAAACAACCCTTACTTATTTTATTCAAAGTTTAGACATGCATGTACAAGAGGAATATCATGTTGGATATTGTTGATATGTTCTTTTCATTGATGTCAACACTATTGCCATTAATGTCTTTTAGACTGTATATGTTGAGGATGTTGGTTTCTTTTTACAATGTGACCAGATTTGTCTTCTAATCTACCTATGGAATTTCCAATTCCAATAAAAGGTAGCTCGAAGGACTTGGACCAACTGACGAGGAATTTAAAAAATCCTTCTACACTTGGGGCTCTACAAGACCTGACAGGGTGATCCCTTAATGTGTTTACAACCTCTGCACCATTATTATAAACAACATTAACAATAACAAATAATCTCACTTAATAGCTCAACATGATAGGATAATATCAAATAGAATTGGCTATTCATTGATAATATCAACTATCTGGAGCATGAGATAATTACTACACAATCCATAGTATAAGATAGTCATTGATTTGCAATTTGTAGCAAGATCTAGGAAAAGACATAAATATTGAATTATACGGGTAATTACAACTTATATCAGTGCCATTTATCCATTGGAGGAGTCAAATTCATAAGCATCTAAGGGTATATGATAGATTTAACACATAACATATGAAATCCTTGACGACATTGCATTGTAATCTCATCAATATTTATTCCAACTCAATACTACTTATCAAATCCTTATACAGAACATATCTACCTATAATCCCATTCAAGCATTTTAATTAATTCCCTGAATTAAAGGTAAAATAGAATCATACACACTACAACAGTGAGATGAATGAAACAACCCTTACTTATTTTATTCAAAGTTCAGACATGCATGTACAATGGAGAGACATGAGCTCGAATTTATCATTTCAACTCAAATGCTAGTACTGTTATACAAAATTAAATCTCCATGAACTCAAAACCTGTTACAGAATGACTCAAAACCTAAATTGCATTTTTCTCTAAAACCATCAAACTTTACAATTTGTTTGCTACTTCACCTAGACTCAACCCAAAAATTATCTAACTTGCTAACTCATACTTCTGGCCTTGAAATCCTTCTTATAGAAAATGAAGGAGAAAACAAGCATCGGGCTAGAAAGTACACATGTCACCAGCTAATTGGAGCACTTGGTGACATTCAAAAAATTGTTACAACAACAATCACCCTGGAGAATATCCTTATTCATCGTGCACGCTGAGAAAAGTTGATGCAGCAACAAAATCCATAAGAATCCCGCACCAAGACTGCCATCAAAGCAAGACTGGAAGTCGTTGTAATTGCAACATCTGATTTACCACTTGTTAGTAGTCCATTCTTTTTACTCTTCCTCAGTCAAATATTTAGTTACCCATTTCTAGTATTCTTCATTAGTCGGCCAATCCAAATTAATTACCCCATTTACCTTGGTGCTATGAGGTGTGTATTTTACCACTACCTTATTTGCATCCCTTTCAAAAGATTCCAAAATGAGCTGGTACTAATAATCTTATACATACAACTCACCAACAAATCATAATTTGAGTCATTGCAAATTAATTTAATTTGATCATTGATTACCTCACTTGCTTGATCCTTCCATTGTTGGAGTAACCTAATTTTCCCCTACTCATCAATTATATTAGGTAACAATGTGTTACCCCAATCATTGAAATTCTTCACCAACTCCCTAATCTTCCTACTCAAATCATCTGGTAGGGTCTGAAAACCCTGCAATGACTTAACTAACACTTGAGTAGGCTTTAATGATTGGGTCCTATTATTTGTATATGTAGACACGTAAAATATACTGATTGACATCGCACATATGATCCTGAATTACTAACATTGTTTCTTCCTAAATCATCCCTCGGTCTAACCATTTAATCAAATTCCCCTATCTAACTAAATTCATCAATATTCATCTCTTAATTAAATAAATCATTTTGTCTTATTAAGTCACTTTCTCTTGTTAATTAAATCAATCCATCTGATCTAATTATCCCTATTTAATTAAATAATCAATTTATTTGATTAAATATCTAAAATCTATCCATTAAATAAAATAAATTAAAACCTTATTTGATTTAATCTAACACCATCCCTTTTAATTAAATAAATCAAAATCATTATTTAATTAGCCTCTTATCATATTCCTCTCTTATTTGATTTAAATAAATCCATAAATTTAAGTCAAATAAGTCACATCATCTAATCTCCTGTTAAATTAGTTAAACCCTTGATTAATTTAACATCATCTCATGTCACATCCTCTAAATAATGCAAGTTGCACATGAAAATAGATTTAATTCATTTATTAAATTTCTATTTTCCTCACAAGGCATCTTTTGGAATATTCCCTCAATTTGAATTCAAAAATTCCAAGTCAACATGTACATCCAACAAGGCATTTAAAACCTCTTACATGTCCTTTTCCTTGAGCCAAGTGG
>VDFB02106905.1:0-68122 GCA_007258455.2 Sequoia sempervirens | reverse complement strand
GGGTTCAGGACCCGTGATGCTAAAGGAAGGTTATTATAACTCCTCAGGTGCTTAAGTGTTTGGGTCAAGAAGGCTGGAGAGCTGCTTAAGGATGGCCACTTGAAAATGGTGAGAACTGAGCAAAAGTTTTGTGGGAGCAACCCGATGGACCCGACCTGACATACTATTTGGATTTCAGGTTTTCTTTGTTCCTAAGAGTTCTACAAGCATCTAGAGTACCAAGGCCTAGATGTCAGAAGGATGGGCTCGCTTTTCTTTTGTAATAGTCGAGATAGGATGGAGTCCCAACGGTGAAAGTCTGATGGGGTAGGTTTGGTGAAGGAAAGGGCCCCTTAATTTCATGATTTTTCATTCATGAGGCTTAAGGACTCTCGAGAATCGAAGGGCATAAGGTGTTCATTTGATGGTTGTTTGAAAATAATGAAGTTGTAATGGAGGTCCACGGACAAAACTATAAGGACCTAGACCCAGGGAAAACAAAGGATGCAATAGTTTATTTTGTTTAACCTAGGTGGTGAATGGAAAGGAGGATCTCGAGGCTTGGGTGGATGAGGCCACTATTCTATTTGAAATGGTGAAAGCTACAAGGCATCTCGGGGATAGAACTCCATGGGAGCTGGCCCAGGAAGTATGACTAAAGGTAGGTAGTTCAATTTTGTTAAGTTTCAACAGCGAACTATTAGAGGAGATTCAGGGTTGCGGGCCCGAGGAGACATCCCATCATTTCAAAGTTATTTAAGTTTGAAGTTTCACCAAATGGTGAGGGGGAGGCTCTGGTCTAGAGGGCATGGATACTCTGTGAGAAGAATGACACCAGGGCATAGAAGTTCTAGATTTAGTTTCATGATGACTCGACGATTTTCACAAGATTTCTTCACATGGGATTTTTAGGCCTAACCTTCCTCTATCAAATGAGTACATCTTAGCTTTATTTTTCCCATTATTTAAATGTGAAATCACCAAAA
This sequence comes from Sequoia sempervirens, assembly GCA_007258455.2. Taxonomy (NCBI): domain Eukaryota; kingdom Viridiplantae; phylum Streptophyta; class Pinopsida; order Cupressales; family Cupressaceae; genus Sequoia; species Sequoia sempervirens. Next base: position 67,157 of record VDFB02106905.1, on the reverse strand, counting down.
CAAAAACTGGGAAGGAAAATGGAAAACCTACCACTAGAATCTGATGATGGAGGCTACTAAATCCATGAGGAATCGGTAGATGAAGTTAGTGGGCATGGGGGCGGCATGAGACGAAGGCACTGAATTACTTTGAACTCACTCTGAACTCTTCTATCCAACCTGACATGTGAAAATGATAGGTTGTTCCAAATATTTATACCCTTAAGTGCATTTAATGCACCCCCATAAATACTTGTACAACATATGAGAAGTTGGTAAGTTCAGATTTAGAGATGGCAATGAAGGGTCCAAGACCCAGATGCTAGAAGGACGTGAGCCAACGACCACTTCAAATGTTAGTGTTAAAACATTGGCAATAGGAGGTATGGGCTTTGAGGGTAGAACACTACCAAAGTATTGTCATTTGGGAAGGGAAAACTCACAATGGAGTACTAGGCAGAGAGGTCCAGCGGACTGAGCCCAGCACAAGTCAAGGGGATGGTGGTTGAGGAGTTGGGTCTTGGGGCACAAGAAGGTGGAGGCTTTTGAATATTTGAAACAATGAATGCTTAATAATAATCTAGTGAGGAAAACCGGCCATGACGGACCTGGAGGGCCTCAAGGCCACTGACAAAGGAAAAATTCCAAAGGACCTTCGTTTGGACCTAGAACTTAGCAAATTTTGTGGGGATGAAACATGGTCAACTTGAGGTGAGACTATGGAGGTACTCTGACCACTTAGGATAGCGAAGCAGGGGCATGCAAAATGAGGCAGTGACAAAATGACCCAACAAGGCGAAGGAAAGAAAGGGTCACTATTTTGAATGGGGTATGTGTGCTGAGGGAACAAGAAGTGGTGACTCCATAGGGGACGCTCTTGAGTGTTGAGGGTAAGCATACATTCAAGACCTAGAATCTCTAGTTTCACAGGCCAAGGCCCCACTTCCAAAAGTGAACTAGAAGAATAGGGTCCCTAGCTGAATCAAACTATGAAACTTCTTAGAAGTGTGTGTTGTGAATTCATTTCCCTTTCCTTGGGAACTGTGACAAGAAGTGGCTAATCAAACGAAGTGAGCTACATAAATTTTCCAACACCAAAAGTAACTTGGAGATTTCCCTGCTACTAGTCAGGCATCCATAGCCCCGGTGGAGTTGTCACTACGACCCCACGCATATTGTTGTACAGCCAGCCGGACATCCATAGCCTCGGTAGAGTTATTCGTACACCCATACAGTTGCTTGATTTTAGGATTTTCTTTTCTTCCTTTCTTTTAATATTTCTTTTTGTACTTCATTTTTTCTCAACCATGTAAGCACTGAAGCCTATGATGGGTTTGAGAACCATAGTGGTCACTAGAGTGGACTTAAGATTTTTCACTCACCAGGTTATTATAGAAAATATTGTATATCATTTTGGAAATAATTAAGCATGCATTTTGGTGCAATATCTAAGATGAATGTAAAGGATTCAACCAAGGATCAAGTTCTAAAGAAAATTTCAAATGAGGAAATCATTCCCGACTAGCTATCAGGGTCCAATAGTCGAGAATGAATGTTTAGCCAAAGAACACTAAGGATGGATAACAATGTGAACCATCTGTTGACCAAGCACAATAACTACATCAGGAACAAAGAGCCCCTCATCAAAGAAAAATAGTCAGGAAACAGGAAAAATGGAACAATGTGAAGCAGGGAATGCAAACAAACTAAAGGCAACCTAATCTAACCTATGTATAGATATTTACAGGAATAGCTCTACATGAGCTCAGACTTAGAAGTAATGCTTCAAATTTTTCCCATTGATATGCAACGGGACATCCTCACCAATAAGGGTCTTTAAATGGAAAGCATTGTCTCCCAAAATTTCAGCTATCTTTAAGGGGCCAAGCCAAAGCTTGTCGAATTTATTATGTCCCCCTTTCTTTTCATGGGCCTTGTCCCAATATAAGACTAGATTGACAATTTTGAAGGCCTTAATCTTGGCTCAATGATCAAACCAACATTTTACTATGCCCTAATTTTTGGTGAAATTTTCTATTGCATGGTCTCGTACCTCCTCTAAGTGCAATAGCTCAGCTAACCGAGATTCCCTATGATCCCCTCCTCCATAGAAACCGTTGATAAACTAGAGAGTGGGAATTTTTTGATGGATCAGCAAGAAAATTTCTAAGCCATAAATCAAATGAAATGGGGAATCACCAAGGGCAGCCTTGTGGCAAGTACAATCTTCCCAAAGGGTGAAACAGAGCTGGGTATGCTAGTCCTTGGGATTCCCATCTAGTAATTTTTTTAGCATGGTTATTAGATTCTTGTTCATGGATTTAGCAAGGCCATTGCCCTGGGGATAGTAATTGTATGAGAATTTAATGGCTATCCCATAATCAAAATCCCAACAAGAAAATTTAATGAAGCAAATGTGAGTCCATTGTCACATAAAAATGCATAAGGGAAACTAAAGTGATTTAAAATGAATCTTTCTAGAAAATTAGTGACTATATCAGTAGTGTATTATCTATAAGCAATTGCTTCCATCCATCTAGTGCAATAATTAGTAGTGGTTAGAATATACCTGTGTCCTACAAATGATGGAGGGCTTACCAGACCAATGAAATTGAGACCCCATTGTGCAAACGGTCTCACCTCCATAACAAGTTGTAATGGGACAACAACATTCTTTTCCTTGGTCCTGATGGTCTAGCACATATGGCATGAGCGAACATGACTATGAGCGTCCTTAAAGACCATGGGCTAGTAATATCTTTCCCTTAGTATTTGGTGTGTGGTGGATGGTCCAGATACATCACCAGTGTCGAACTTGTCATGGAACTCCCTTAGGACTCGATCTGCTTCTTCTCTACCAAGGCATCTCAAGTAAATACCTTCATGATTTATTTTATATAAAATGGATCCTTGCAGTGTGTAATTATTGCTTTTTAGGTAGAGAGTGCTTTTGAACTCCCTATAGGTGGGAAGGGGACTTGTGATTCAACAAATAATAAATGACGTCTTGGTACGTGCACCTTGGTAATAAAAACATTCCTGATTTCCTTAGTGGTCCTGAGGTTGTGAACATCCTATTGATTTTGATGGATTCCCACTTGGATTTTTGGTCATTGTCTCTGATCTGGTCCAAGTCAAATATGTACTCCAACTGAATCATGCCTCTAGGGATTGTGTTAGTTTTGAGGTTGATAACCCCTTCTATGTCTAGTTCAACTTCTTTAGGATAAACTTCATCTATTATTTGGGTGGCAAAGACATCGAAGATTGTGATGAACTCAAGGATGTTCTTATCATCATTGAAGACTTGAAAGTGACATTATTCGAAACAGATGGAGTAGATTTCAGCTCAACTGTGAAGTGTTTAAGAGTAGAAAGAGATAGTGGTTGCAATGTGCTAGCTACTTGAGCCAAAGCATTGGTTGTGTGATTCTGAGAGAGAGGGATTAGCTGAATGTTAAAAGCATCAAGGCCGTCTAAGAGATCCTAAACCTTGTTTCTATAATTAGCAAGTCTTCTTTCATGGCAGGAATACAATTTTCAAACTTGCTTGACCACCAACTCAGAGTCTCCAAAAACTTGCAGCATTTTGACATTTTTCTTTAAGGCCATCAAAAGACCACATACTAGAGCTTCATATTCAGCTACATTATTAGTGCAATTAAATTACAACCTATGGGAAGCAAGAAAGGTCTTACCTATTGGGCTAATAACCTCAAATCTAGCACTGATTCCCTACTTTGACTTAGATCTATCAAATCAAAGCATCGAAAACTTGGAAAGATCCTTGACATTGGGTTCAACTAGGCCTTCATTCTTTTTTGGTTTGATAGTCATCTCCATGACCTCGAGGAGAGGTGTCAATTCAATGTGATTAGGGGCAGGCTATTCTATCGACATTTCCTTCAACATTTCTCTTGGAGGAGTAGCTAATCTCTTGATGTGTTCTATGATTGTTTGGCATAGGTAGCACTCAAACTCGAAGTGGGAAGTGTTGTGAATTATGCACCAATTTGGTAGCATGAGATCCTGGAAATCCATTTGGGCACCCAGGCTAAGTTGATCCTTCACACATTTTTCAATGATTTCTCAGAAACCATTCAATAGTCCCAAGTTTTTGTCTTCATCCAGTTCATCATATAACTCTACAAACATCTCTGTACTTTGGGCATTTGGGTGAGACTAGTTGGAGGGATGCACTACACGATGAGCACTTCTACAACAAGTTCTTCCTAAAGTTTGAATTCTTCTTGATAGGTAAAGGGACAATAATTTCCCAATTCCATCTCAACAAACAACACCTTGTTGGCATTTTTGTACTTTGTAATCATGTACTTCATACGAGGCTCTCAGTCTATACAAATTTGGTTAGGCAACCCTTTCCATGGTAGCCACATATGGGAATGATCAGTTGCAGCATACCCATTCAATGTTCTGATGAAGTCTCATCCAAGGATAAGCTCATTGGTGTTAGGGATATCAGCCACTTGAATATCAACGACCTGCTGTATCCTAGGATCCACAACAATTTGCATTGGGATCCTATTCATTTCTCCCACTATGTTGATCTCTATTTTTTCCGACTAGGTCGCTTTCCTTCTTAAAGGTGTGGGAGTAATCCCAAGGGCTTTGCAGACATGATGATTTAACTTTCTTGAACTCCTCTACGACGTACTCACCCATTTTCTCAATTTTAGATTCAAAAGCCCTACCTATGGCTGAGCTAGAATACTAAGTTTGCGTTTGACTTGATTGATTTTGGGGCTGCCCTTGCACTTGGTTTTGTGACTAATTATAAGGCTGAATTGATGACCTATCCTTATTGAAATATTGAGTGGGCACATGAGGGAAACCAGGGTTATTGCTAGAATTTAGATCTAGTGGTATAGTGAAGTAATTAGGTGGGGTGGATGTAGTGAATGGTCCCCCTGCTTGCCTATTCCTAAAATAATATGTGGTAACTCTTTGCTGATATATGGTACTTCATCCTCATAGGGTTCTTCATCATCTAGAGGACCATTATCTATGGAATCAAATAACTGAAATACGGCTTCACCATTGCTCACCTTTTTCACCTTTTCATCCTTTGGAAAGGAAGTTGTGTCTTCAAGTTCATTTCTTTCGCTTCTTAGGAATGGGGCTTGATTGACAAAAAGAATGAAATAATTGTATGGCTCAAATGGGACTATGTCATGACATCCAACATTGTCCATAGCATTGTGAACTTCAACTTGAAATTTTTTTGTTGTTGTAAGGAACTCAGGACAATCCAACTTGGAGTGTCTACTAGTTTTGTGAATTTGGCACCACCCTGATAGAGCTACTTCGGAAAGATAGACTCTACTAGTCATCTTCTCCATGCTAGAAATTTTATCAAGAGGAGTAGGAACACCCCCATTGTTGGGCCTTGTATTCCATGTTTGATTCTATCTTTGAGAAGATCTCCTCTCAAAGTTCTAATTTGAGTTATGTACCCTATCATAATTCTTCTCTAAAGAGGTGTTGGCATGGAAAAATTCTCTGTTATCATGAATATCCCTATTGTCTCTACTAAGATTGGCCTGGATACTACATTGGGAGGCTTGTAGCCGGTTGTTCTAACTTCTCAGATATATCATCTCCATGGACATTTTCTTAATCATTTTTGTGTTACTTGGCTATGGCGCTAGGTTTTGTAGAAGAACAGGCAGGGCTGGCGGCTAATTTTGATGTGTTGGAGGGAATTCTATCCCTTATAGGTATGATGGTACTTGAGGCTGCTAGGGATACATCTGTTGTTGAGGAACATGATGGTAATTCTGTTGTTACTAAGGCTACAAGTAGTGGGGCATAGGAGGTGCTTGATTCATGGGTTGCCCTAGATGAGGGATTATAGATAATTAGGTCATATGATTCATGAGAGGCGTATGGTGTTGGAGGGCCTTGTTAAGCCCTTGTATCTACACATGCTAAGCAATCTACCTCAAAGAAGGAAATGGGATAGAAATATTTTTCCCTAAGTCTATGTTGGCCTTAGCAGCCTCGGCATAAGCATCTACTAGCCTGGTAGGTGGCTGATTCATTCTTTCACAAACACTGAGGTGAGATTGTCTAGGGAATTATAGTAGACAGGAAAATTAATGGCATTATTAAGTGCATAAGGAGTTTTCAACCTCAAATAAGCCTAGTGGAATTGGTCATTGAAGGATCCTATCGGCTCATTGACTTCTCTACGAATAGCCATAAATTGTTGGTACAAATTTGAAGGGCTGATGGGGATCTTATATTTCTATAGGAAGGAATTCACCAGTAAGTCCCAAGATGTGATGGAACTGGCTGGCAGGTTGATGTGCCAATAGAAAGCCTCTTCTCCCAATGAGTATAGAAAAATTCTACACACCACATCCTCTTGATTAATCTGCACGTCTTTCAGCATCATCTAAAATATCCTAATGTGCTCCCCAGTCATCCTCTATGGGTTGTGAGGATTAAAATTTGTGCAGAAGCTTTTAGGATTTATGGGATGTCATGATAGGCATTAAAGTGCAATAGAGAGGGATTTTGTGCTAACCAAGCCATGAGAGATGACGAAGTTGGTACCTATTGTTGAGGAATCACAATATGAGGCTACACTTGTTGTAGAACAGTAGCCTAGGGCTGCACCTAGGCCGCAGTTGCTTGGACTGTGCCTTGAACTTAGGGAGCCGAGAGAGGGACCAATTCCTAGCTACTGAAAGGATGAGGCCCGAAGATAGTTTGAAGTGACTAGGTTGATGACAAATGAATTGTGAAGGAAAGTGGAGGCATAAGGGAATTAGAAGCAATGGAGAAAGAGGAAGAAGCAGAGTCTCCCCCTTTAGTTTGCTTAGCCCTTGTGGGGGCCTACAATTCTTGAAGTTCCCCTTTGTTTGGTGTTGACCTTAGAATTCTCTAAAACCTTCTGGGGGAGAACAATCCAATTTGATCTAGCTTAGCTTGGCCCTCCTTCTAATGCCAGTTTTGTTGATGTGTTTTTTATGCACTTCTCAACACAGGTAATGCATAGGTACACTACCTCTCTTGAAAGGAGACTTCCAACAACAAGTTGTTGAAAATCACCCCAAGTTCTCTCGAGTGTCAGATCAAGACTTGCATGGAATTCCTCAGTTCATAATTGATGTGATTTTTCTAGTAATCATAGGTCAGACTTATGAAGTTGGGTAGAATGGAATGGATCATGAGGATTGAAGTTCCTTGGGATGGGAGCTGATATCCACTTTCTTGTAGGTTCAAATAGCAATCTGGAACTCTAATGTTTTTCTTAAGTTTTAGCTTTACAATGTGCAATGAACCTTAGCACAAGTTATTTTTAAAAAAAGGGAAAAAGGGGCAGGGAAGAGGAAATTTTCCTAGATCTGCAACTAACTATGAACAGTGATCATGGAGGTTCTACTATGGAAAACTTCCTTCAAACATGATTTCACTTAACCAAAAAATTCATAGTCTCATGAAATTTGTGCTATCTTCTATGGCTTGTAGATATTTCACCATTCGTTCACCATATGCATGCATGAACAAAGATAAAAGTTTAAATTAGCTTTAAGTTTAAGTCCAAACTAACTTTACATAGCCATCTACTAGCAGCAAACAACAAAAAGTATAGACTAGGAAGGCATCTACAAAACAAAAAATTTCATAACCACAAAATAGCATTACCAAATCTATCAAAGCAATCTAAAAACAACAAACAAAATCTAGCTAAAACTTTTAACTATGGGAGATGAATCATGAAACATGTACAGAAACTCACAAATCCACCAAATTCAATGTATTTCCATTAAAATTTATGCAACATTTCATTACAACAACTCAATTCCATCTTGAAAATGAGAGGAGACCCCCTATTTATAGTTTCCAAAAAGTAGAATTAATGGCCAAGATTAATTTGCATTGTGTGCCCAAGATTCATTCCAAATTAGGGTTCTACCTACCCTCCAAATATATTACATTTTAAAATACATTTTTTCCTTATCCCTATTTTGTCTTCTTGTTACAACACTGTAGCATTTTTTATTTTCTTGATTACTCTTTGCTGCAACTATTCCTTGAGGAGTTCATCATCAATAATAGGGTTTCCCTCTTGTTTCTTCAAAGAAATGTATTCTATGAACTTCAAGATCAATGGTTGGAGCTTATCAATTTCCATGATCTAAGATTGTAGCACTTGGTAGCCCCATTGTTTCGACTGGTCAATGATCTTTTCCTAGTCTTCATCATATTTGGTAGTTTGGTCTCTAAACAACTTGGATTGGGTGAAGGCTCAGGTAGAAAAACTCATAAATTCGGTGGTGATCTCGGTGGACATCCCATCCTCCATCTTTTTTTAGAAATGGGAGTTTATCTTCTTAGGATTAAATTACATAACAGGCATATCATAGTCTATCATTATCTTTAAGTACCAAACACAACCTACTCTAACTTCCTTAGTCCACTCAATATCTGGGTCCACCTTATCGAGCAACTACTCCAACCTTTCTTTTCGATTTTAAAAATCCATCCTCCACATTTCCATGAGCCAATGATCATCCTCCTTAAATGTGAGCTCCTCTTTCCAAATTATCTTTGGCAATTTAAGGATGACCTCAATTTTTGGGTAAGTAGACTGTATATCCCCAGGAAATCCATATAGAATTTTTTGGTGCTTTCAAGAGTCCTTTGTAAGTCCAAGAACTTATTTTCTATCCTAACAGTACAACTAATTCCCATATTCCCAATGTATAAGACCTACCAAAACAAGCTCTCTGTGGTCTTATCCAAGTTCTTCCTCTTTTCAAGCTTGTCTATTTTCTCCTTTGAAAACAACTATGGTGGGGACAAAGAGGTGGTAGGCACTTCCTCTATTGAAGACCATTGTTGAATGTAGGATTTCAAATCAGCCACTTGTGAATTAAATGCACCACCGTGGTGATAGACTCCTGAAGGTGCTCCACTTTCTGCTCTCTGGTAGTTGTTCCTAAATCAATAGTGGAGATATTATAGCTTACCCCCTCTTTTCCTACCACTGGTGTAGCTACTTGCACAGTTCTAGATCCCGAAGCATCTATTATCACCTTGGATTTGACCTTGGGATTCTTCTCTTTCTTGGTACTAATTCACTATAACCTTTTTCTTCATCCCCTATGACTTCAATTTCTTTGTCTTTGGAAGCTTCCTTCTCCACCCTAGTGTCTTCTCCCTCTTCTTCATCATAGTCTCAGGTGAATGTTAGGTGCCTGATTGGGGACTTGGTGGGAAGGCATTCCTTGGAACTTTCTTCCCTCTCAGCTTCCCCTTCTTTCTCTTCTTCATTTTCTTCATCATGTTTATCTTCATGCCTGCGCTCCTTAGGTTGTGGATTCCCATAGGTTTCAGTCTCTTCCTCATCCTCATGCAAAGGCGGTATATCTTCATGTTCTTTTCTCTCTTTTTCTTCCTGCCCTCTAGAGAGAGGCATCTCCTTGTCGTGCTTGGGGCCTTCTTCCTATTGCTCTCTTATTGGAATTTTCATGCCTTCTTCCATTTTATCATCTTCTTGTCTCCCTTCCTCTAAGGGTATCTTTTCTATTTCTTCTCCAACATTCTTCAATTTCCTGGCCATCTCTTCCTCGAAGTCAACATCAAATTCTTGTATAATTTTAGTACTGACATCCCTTTCATCACTACCCTCAGAAGACCCTGTCTCCTCTCCTTCATGAACTACCTTATCAATTTGCAAATGTTTATGTTTTGGGTGCTTGTGGTAGTCATCTGCTTCCTCCTACAATGTCTTTGCATCTTCTCTTTCTCATTATTCCCATTCCTAAAATATTTCCATTGTGGCCTTCATCTCTAGGGGCGCAGTTATAGGTTTTGAAATTGGAACACTAGTGAGGACTTGTGTCAGGGCAGCCTAGATGGCTGGATTTAGTAATACTTTAGAGATTTTAGAGGGAGAAATTTGCATGTACTGGGAAAAAGCCTTTGGGAGCAAGAGTGTTGGCATTGGAATCATTGTTGTTGCTAGTGAGAGTGATGTGGTTGGGGACATGGAGGCAGAGGAGAGTGGAGAGGTGGTGGTGGAGGAAGAATCAACCACCACGACTAACCCAGTTGGTGAGGAAGAGGCAAGGTGAACTGAAATTTCAACTGTAGGTGGGGAGGTACCCACAATAGCAAAAGAATAGTAGTGATGAAGGCAGTTGGTGGAGACTCAGGCTGATCTATTTCCATTTCTTTTCCTTCATGTAGCAGGTCCTCCTAAATAACAAACAATTTAGAAGTATTTCCTAACCTTTTATGTTTCTTGGAAGGTTCCCCTTCCACAACCTTTCTTGCATAAACCTTTGGGTTAGGCTATTGCTCCTCAGTCTCTTTTATTTTCCTAGAGTGAGTGAGTAGAGGATATTTCAATGTTTCTCCTATCAAGGTTATAGCATTGTATGAAAGGTTCATAATTGTACACTCATCCTCTTCCACTTGGTTGGGTACCAGAAACAAATTCACCCTTTTCACAAAGTAGGTCATCATTCGCATGTAATTCCTCATGTGCACCTCCTTATCATCTTGGAAATTTTCCTATAAATCTTCAACATGATGCAAATGGGCATAGTTAGTTCCAAGTGCCTATCTTATATACCTATAAGGGTCCATTTGTGCACAAGTGGTATGAAAATAGAAATGTTATTCTGCTAAATCATTTTTTGAATTCCCTGCACATTGAGAAGTATGCAACTTATACATCCTTTGGTCAAAAGAAAGGGGATAAGGTATCCTTGCCAAATGCTTGCTGCTAAGAAGGGTATTTACATGTTGCAACTACTGAGAGAGTTCTAATAATATAATCCAGTCGTTGGGGTATTGGGGAAACTTGTTTGGCCTTTCTATGAAGCCTTGAGCACATATGTATGTGAACTTGGGATACTAGATGAATAAGAAGGTGTATTATTTGAGGAAAGCATGAGCACTGTGGGAGACTCACCTTTTGAAATCACCTCCAAGAAATCTGATAATATGACCTATGAAAGCATCATTCACCCTATAGTAATCCTTCTTGTAATTCATGTACTTCAATTGAGGGTACCTATCATAAACCTTCAACTCCCGACCTTGCTCTTCATTGGAGCTTTGAACAAGCCATTGTATTGCCTCTGCTCGACCAGTGAATAAACTAGGTAAGATGCCATATCTAGAACTTGGAGGTGTTCTTGATGTTCATAATTTCTCATGGAAGCAATCACTTATTATTCCTCCCAAAAAAAAAGTGGTGTTTACGGTAACATCCTCCTTTTTGCGGAGAATATTTTCAACAAAGTAGGCCATACACTCTTGAAAGTAGGCTACAGTAGGAAATCCCATTACCTTGCTTAGCATGGTCACCAGGTCATGATAGTCTTGATGAAAATCACTATGAAAAATCTCTTGAGGAACCTTCACAACACTGGCCCTCTTCTTCTTGAGCCAATATTGATTTATAAGTTTCTTACAACCAATTGGGTCCTCATCCCACATTTCTTTACATTCCTTTATGGTTGGAAATTACATATCCCCAAAGGTAGGGATGTGGAAGGTCTTTGTTATTTCTTTGCCTGACATGTCAGCTAGAATGTTGCCATCTCTATCTACAATGGTTCTAGTTTCTGGTTGGTGTGATGCCTTGCAAGCCATTACTAGCTCAAGGGTGACAAGAGATGAAGGGAAACCTACAGCCTTACCAAATTCAACTGCCTCTAATCAATATAGCATTTTCTATCTTGGGACTAATTTTGACTCTTAGTTTAAATTCATCAATTTCAATGTGCTCAATGTTAGTCTCCATAATCTCTTTCTAGTCTGTGATGACTTTTGAATGCAATGGATCCCCTTGGAACTGGTATTTCATTTGATCCTTTTCTTCTTTCCCACAAGGAGCTTTGCCTATTTTCTTCCCTTTGTCTTTCTCTATGGCTACCCTCGACAGTCCTACACGTGATTCCATATATTTTGCAAAAAAAGGCATCATGAGTACAATCAATCATGAAGACACCAATTTTAGCCAAAATCCCTATCAATGAAGTCAAATTAGATAACACATCATTCGTGAAATCAAACATTTACTTTGAGATTTCATTAGCAGTTTAGTGAAAGGAATTTGATCAGCCTGGGCCCTAGGGTTAGACTTCCCTGACATGATTGTCGTTTTGAAGGGTGAATAGGGTAGGGAAATCCACATGTTTTCTCCCAAATTCAGATTTGGATTATTTCAAAGGTTCATGTAGAAGAGGGTTCAATTTAACCATGTGGGTCAAGACTTATTTCCAAATTGGAGGTCGTTTAGATCAACATTAGGACACGTAGAACTATGAGGGGAAGCTATCTAATTGTTACCATTTGGAGTGGCTTTGATGAAATGGAGCTTCGGTAGTGGAGTTTCGGGGTTTGATACCCATGATGCTAAAGGACGGTCATTAGAACTCCTCAGGTGCTTAAGTGTTCAGGTCAAGAAGGCCGGAGAGTTGCTTGAGGATGGGTATTTGAAAATGGTGGGCACTAAGTGGAATCTCAATGGGAGCGACCCAATGGACCGAAACCAATAGAGTGTTTGGATTTTAGGTTTTCTTCATTCCTAAGAGTTCTACAGGAATTTGGAGTACCGAGGAAGAGGTTGGAAGGACGAGCTCCTTTTTCCTTCCTAACAGTCGAGACAGGACGGTGTCTAGATGGCGAAAGTATGATGGAGTGGGTTAAGTGAAGGAAAGGGCACTTTAATTTCATCATTTTTCATTCATGAGGCATAAGGAAACCTAGGACCCAGAGGGCGTAAGGCATTCATCTAATGGCCATTTGAAAATGGAAAAGTTGTAACAAAGGTTTGTGGATAGAACTTGAAGGACTGGGACCTGGGGAAAATAAAGGATGCAATAGTTTGTTCTTTTAACTTGGGAGGAAAATGGAAAGTCAGATCCTAAGGCTCAAGTGGAAGGGGCTGCTATGCCATTTAAAATGGTGAAAGCTCCAAGGAATCTTACGGACCAAACTCCATGGGAGCGGGCCCGAGAAGTATGTCTGGATGCAGCTAGTTCAATTTTGTTAAGTTTCAACAACAAACTGTCATAGAAGATACGAGGTCGTGGGCCCGGGGATACATCCCGCCATTTCAAAGTTATTTAAGTTTGAAGTTTCACCAAATGTCAATGGGGAGGCTCAGGTCCGAAGGGTGTAGGCACTCTATGAGAAGAACAACACCCAGGCATGGAAGTTCTAAATTTAGTTTCATAATGATTTGGCAGTTTTCTTAGGATTTCTTCACATGGGTTTTTCAGGCCTAACCTTCCTCTATCAAATGAATACATCTTAGCTTTTTTTTTCCATTGTTTAAACTTGAAATCACCAAAATGAAAAGCGAGAAGTCAGATGGTGAACCTACCACTAGAATCCAATGAAGGAGGCTGCTAAATCCATGAGGAATCAACAAATGAAGTTAGCAGGCATGGGGGTGACATGAGATGAAGGAATTGGATTCCTTTGAACTCATTTTGAACTCTTCTAGCCAAATTGACATGTGAAAATGACAAGTTGGGCCAAATATTTATACCCTTAAGTGCATTTAGTGCACCCCCATAAATGCTTGTATGACGGATGAGAAGTTGGTAAGTTTATATTTTGAGACAATGACAAAGGGTTTGGGACCTAGATGTCGGAAGGACATGAGCCAATGGCCCCTTCAAATGTTAGTGGAAAAACACCAGCAAGAGGAGGAACGAGTTCTAGAGGGTGGAACTCTACCGAAGGATGGCTGTTTTTGGAAGGGAAAATTAGCAACGGAGTATCGGGCAAAGAGGTCTAGTGGACCAAGCCTGATACAAGCAAAGGATGGTCAAATTTGCAGTGCAATTCATGGGGATGGTGGTTGAGGAATCTAGTCTTGAGGCATGGGAAGGTGGAGGATTTTGGCCATTTGAAACAGTGAATGCATAATTGAAATCTGGTGAGGGAAACCTGCCATGATGGACCTGGAGGGCCCCAAGGCTACTAGCAAAGGAAAACTGCTAAAGGAACTCCATTTGGACCTAGGATTTAGAAAATTTTGTGTGGATGAAACATGGTTAACTTGAGGTGAGACTGTGGAGGCACACAAAATGAGGTGGTGAGAAAATGACCCGACAAGGCGAAGGAAAGAGAGGGTCCCTATTCTAAATGGGGAATGTGTGTTGTAGGCACAACAAATTCCTAACTGGCTCATCGCGACACCATTTGCATATGCAACACTATTTGGAGTTTGACTCCTAGGTCTCAAACTACGACGTGACATCGCAATTTTTAATAGCATCACACTTTAAGGCCGTGTGGCATTGATTCTAAGCTTTCAACAACACCAAACAATGTTGCTTGACATGTTTGAATTTCTAAGCCTAATAAATGTGCACAAAAATCAAAAGGATAAGTTGGGTTAAGGTCACATATCAGTGGTCCTGCACCTAGGAGTCGTTGGTACACTCGCACTCGCTCCAAAATGTGACGGGGAAGCACTCTTTGCACGATCTCGAATGAAGGTCAAAACTCAAAAGAAAGAAATCTCTAAAGGTCAAAGGTACAAATGAATTGGAAGTGACTCCTCGAGGGTTATTTAAGTATGAAAACTAGGGTTTTTTTACCTTGTTTAGCCATCAACCTAGGGTTTTGGACCACCAATCTCGTATTCACTCAACCAAAGCTCATTTTGTATCATTTTTTCATGTTGTGGCATGCTTTTGGTATACTGGAACCTTTCTAGACTTGTAAAGTAGCTTGTCCTCTTTTTTCGTGAGATCACCCAAAAATCCAAATTTTTGTCTTATCTCTCAAGGGGGCAATATAGCAGCATAATTCTTTCACTAGGGAAACAATAGGGCATCCAAAAAATTGATTTTTGTTTTAATTTTGATCACAGTAAGTTTATTCTTTGAGCCAATGCAACAAGTGCATTGCTTCAAAGAGGGGCAAAATGTAGACATGAAAAATATATTGATTGATCCTGATTTACTAACACTAGTTCTACCTAAATCATATGTTTTACTAATAATTTAATTAAATACTATTTATTTTATTAAATTCATCATATTTCATCTTTTAATTAAATAAGTCAAATTTATCTAATTAAGTCATCATCTCCTATTGATTAAATAAATCACTTTGTTTAATTATTTCTATTGTCCCTCTTTTAATTAAATAATATAGTTTATTTAATTAAGCTCTAAGGTCACCTTGCTTAAATTAAATAAATTAATCTTTATTTGATTTAATATAAGATCATCCTCTTTAATTAAATAAATCAAAATTTATTTAATTAAGTCTAAAATCATTATTCCTCTCATTTTGATTTAAATTAATCCAAAAATCTTAATTAAATTGTCAAATCGGCTAATCTCCATTTAAATTAATCAAATCTTGATTAATCCTAATCCTAATCCATCAAATCCTCTAACTTTTGCATCTTGCACAATAAATCAATTTATTTGATTTATTAAATCTCCTTTTTCATTCAAAAAGGCATCTCAAGATGGAATATTCCTCAAATTCAAAAGTCCCTCCAAAATGACTTGTCCTCTCCAACAAGGCATTAAAAGCCTCTTACATGTCCTTTGCCTTGAGCCAAGTGGAATTAACTCCATTTTCTTCTCCCCCCAACATGTCACTTCCACCTAATATCATTTATGGGAACAATGACCAAAATGTGCTCCACCTTTATCCACTCACATGTAGACAAGTGGTATTATGCTATTGGTTGGTGTTTGATCCAACATTCATCAATTTTTCCTATTATTCCATCTTTTTCTTCTAGAAATAGAAGGCTCTTCTATTGATTTTGGATCCACAAGTTTATGCATTTGAATCCACAACTTATGTAAGGTTATCATCTTCATTGTTTTGAGCAAATTTCATCCATCTTCATCCATTTTCATCAAGTTTTATAGTTTCATAGCTAGGTTATGGAGAAATTTCACCAAGGACCACCAATCTTCATCCATTAATCATCAAGATTACAAGGAATTGGGAAAGGGCCATTTTCCACATCAAAATGGCACCAATTCCCCCATGGGATTGAGAGTTTGGACATTAAAATAGGATTTAATAGATTTTTTACTTGTGTTCTTCACTCATTTATTATTTTCATGTCTCAAATGAATTTCATGGGGAATGTTGTTTCTAACTTGTATATTGGATTAATAATGTGTTTGTTTTTCATGTTTGTGCAGGTCTAGGATCACCATTCAGAGTGTTGATGTAGTATTCAAGATCAATCAAGCATATCTAAGGTGCTATTTCAAGACAGTTTCACTATCAACATCTACATTAATTGAGGCTAGTTCATGCTAGTTTGTAGATTTATCCAAGGTATCAAATAATTTTTGGTGAGTTATGACATTGCATTTGTTCATTCATCATTCCTTCATGCATTTCTATTTCATTTCAAGGTTTACTTACCAAAATGGGGTTTGATCAAGGCAAACCCCTATTCCCTGACAAAAAAATATTTTTATCTCTTTGATGTGTGATTACAGGTTTTAAGTTGAAGACAAATTGGAGAGAAAAATTGGAGAATGTTGCAAAGTTTTCAAAGATGCAAGAAAAGTTTTCCAATCACAAAAACTGAGCTATAGGTTTTATTTTTGGCTTTCCAATAGTGGCCGACTAGAATTTGGGAGTGCAAACATAGAAGAGTAGAACATCGAAACAAATTTTTTGGAGCCCTACACAGGAGCCATTCTCCATAAGGCAAATGAGTCATTAGTGAGGACTAAAAAAGCACTTTTGGTGAAAGGTACACAACATATGACCCTTTCCAGATCTTCCTTTTGACTATTAGTTGGGTTAGGCTTAATTTTTTTTCCTCATTTGCATATTGAATGAAACTAGCAAAAATAGGTGAATCATTTTGTTTCATTTTGACAAACCTTCTATTTTTATTCTTTTCAAATTTAAGAATGAATGCTATCTTTAATGCTTTTGTGCATGTATGCATATTAAATTCCATGACCAATTGAAAAAATGAAGAGGTTCCCTAAGAAATGGACTATTATGTTTGCCCACTTTACCTAGGCCTTATCCTAAGAGAGGAATAAGGTGTTCTTGAGTAAAAGTCTCATGAGTGTGTGATGTAGGAGAATCCAGGCGAACACACAATCCTATGTCGACCAAAAAAATTGTTTGTATTTGGTAAGATTTCATGAATTTATTTCTTACAGGTAAAATTTAGACTCCTCTCTAGATTTGATGACAAATGGTTTGAATTCAACTTATTAATGGTTGTGAAGAACTTAGCATTTTCCAAATTTGGCTGGCAATTTGGTGAAGTTTCAAAATTTTAAAATTTGAAAGGTTTGAGGCAAAGTGGCTTGGTAGGAAGTTGAATAATTTTGATGTGCTCATCTTTGCAAATTTCTTAAGGAATCTGACCTCCTGGTAAGAAACTCCATCAAAACTCAGTTTTGTTCAAACATATGTTTTATTGATGATAGGAGGATGTTAGAAATGTTCTTAAAGTATAGATAATATGTTTTGGTGAGTTCTTGCAAATGATTTTGATTCTCTTTATTTTGAAATGATATAGAAACCATCACATTATCTACTTATTGAAGGGTATTATTGGCACTAATGGTTATGGTGCGGGAGATAAACCATCAGGTATGAGAAGTCTAATAGGGAGGAATATGAAACCAATAGAGAAAATTAAATACTTAAAAGATGGTGCCTTGAGAAAGGAGGTGGGGTAAGGTTGTGTAGGTAGAGCAAGGTATGCCAAGAGAGAAATTTTCTGTGTAGCCAGATGCATGAAGAGATGCTTGTCATATTTAATTAAACATTGCAAACCGTGTGGGGAAAGAAGAAAGTCACACCTTGTGAAGAGGATGATGTGCTAAATTACAAACATAAATTAGAAGGATGATGGAAAAATAAAATGTTAGACAATCCATGAGAAAGAGGGAAAAATTGGCATGAATTGGAAAGGGAAATCATGCCAGCATAAGGAAATAAAGTGGGGTTTCGAAAGACTACACAAATGTTTTTAAATGATTTCTTTGAATTCTTTATATCATAGAAGATTCATGCCACAGAATGTGGTCAATTAAGAATAAATTAAACATGGGAAGATAGGCACAAACCTTGGTTGCTCATGCAAGAAGATAATTTAGTCAAATTAAGGGCAGATTTGAAACTGGAACATGGGTGTTAGAATGAGGAGAGAATAGGAGACCGCGATGGTTTAAGTTGAATGTATATTTAGCTATGAAAGGTGACTCCAAATTAAAGGTAGTTTGAATCTTAAAAAAATATTTTTTTTTTGCAAAGTATGCGATGAAAGGCAGCTGTGAGAAAATGCAGGAAATAAAATGAGTGGAGTATGGGTCAAAGACAATGTATAAAGGATACAATTTTAAGAAGAATTGATTCAAGTAGAAAGAAGAGGAATATATAGAGGAAAAGGAGTTTCCTAGTATTGTAGTGTTGTTTCATGAAATCAACATAAATAAAGTTGTATAATTATTTCAATTTTGAACAAATTGTTGTGTGCAGTCATGAGATCGATTTAAATCAACACAAATAATTTTTGGTTTTGGGATTAATCATTCAGTGATTTTTTTGTAATTTTAGTTTTTTCCAAATTGGTGAGAAATGGAAGAGAAAATCCTTGTCTTCATCAAATGATATCAGAGCCAGAGGTTCTGAGCATGTGTACAGACCATCGACTATGAGACATTTCATATTAGGACCTGCAGGTGGAGAACAAAGTGAGAAGAGGTTTAGATGAAGTGCAATTGAGGAGCTCAAAAGTATCATTGCAAGTGTGTGAAGTCTTGAACGATTCAAGATTGGTAAGTGCAAATAAGTTGTTATGGAAGTGGAAGATTATAATAGAAGTGGGATCTTCATGAGGTTGAGGTATGATTGGAAGTGGTGCAGCATGAAGAAGTTGCAAGGGATGAGTTGTAGCAGAGACATGCCATGAGGAAGGCATGAAGAGGAAAGAGGAAGTTTTTTTTGGCAGTGGAGGTTGGGTTATTATTGGAGGAGGCCATGCTTTCAATGATGAAGTTTGTTGGAGATTTTTTATAGTTTTGAAGGTTGATTCTATCACCTAATTCCACCTTTCTGAGCCCATGCTCACAAATTTCTTACTTGACATGTCTGATGCATGAGCATCTAGGTGAATGTGCAATCCTATGTCGACCCAAAAAAATTTCTTTGGGAGTTTGGTAAGATTTCATGAAATTATTTCTTATAGACAAAATTTAGACTCCTCTAGACTTAATGGCATATGGTTCAAATTCAACTTGTTAATGGTTGTGAAGAACTTAGCATTTTTTGACTTCGGCTGGAAATTCAGTGAATTTTTAAAAATTTTAAATATGCAAGGTGTGAGGTATATTGGTTTGTTGGGAAGTTGAATATTGTCAATATGCTCATATCTACAAATTTCTGGAGGAATAGGACCTCCTGGTAAGAAACTCCATCAAAACTTGTTTTTGTACATACATCTATTTTATTGAGGAAAGGAGGATGTTGGCAATGTTCTTAAAGTAATAACATGTTTTGGAAAGTTCTTGCAAATATTTTTTATTCTATTTACTTTGAAATGATATAGACACCATCACATTATCTGCTTATCGAAGGGTATTATTGGCACTAATTGTTTTGTTTTATAAAAAGATAAAAGGATAAAAAGCAGGGTGTGGGAGATAAACCATTGGCTATGAGAAGTCTAACAAGGAATATGAAAAAAAATAGAAAATTAAATACTTAAAAGTAGGTATCATGAGAAAGGAGGTGAGGTGGGGTTGCGTAGGTAGAGGATCCCACACTAGGAGAGAATTTTACTACGTAGCTAGAAGCGTGAAGAGGGGCATACATGTATTGTCGCATTGAATTAAATATTGTAGCCCATGTGGGGAAAGAAGAAAGTCATGCCTTTTCAATAAGATGATGTGCTAAATTACAAAACATAAATTGTAAGGACGATGGACAAATAAAATGCTAGAAAAATCATGAGAAAGAGGGCAGAATTAGTGTGAACTAGAAAGGGAAGTCGTGCCAACATAAGGAAATAAAGTGGGGTTTCAAAAGAATACAGAAAGGTTTGTAAATGCTTTCTTTGAATTCTTTATATCATTTCAGATTCATTCCACATAATGTGGTCAATTAAGAACAAATTGAACATGGGAAGATAGGCACAACACTTGGTTGCTCACACAAGAAGAGAATGGAGTCAAATTAAGTGTAGATTTGAAAATAGAACATGGGCATTAGCATAAGGAGAGAATAGGAGACTATGATTGTTTAAGTTGAATGCAGATTTAGATATGAAAAGTGATTCAAAATTAAAGGTAGTTTGAATCTTAAAAAAATAATTGCCAAGATGAAAGGTGATTGTGAGAAAATGTAGGAAATAGAATGAGGGGAGTATGGATCAAAGACAATGTGCAGATGTTGCAAGTCTACGAAAGATTTGAGTCAAGTAGAAAGAAGAGGAATACATAGAGGAAAAAGAGTTTCCTGGTATTGTAATGTTGTTTCATGAAATTAGCTTGAATAAAGTTGTTTAATTATTTTCAAATTTTAAAAAATTATTTTGTGCAATCATGAGATCAATTTAAATCAAAACAAATAATTGTCGATTTTCAGATTAATCATTTAGTGAGTCTATTGAAGGGATTAAATTTCTTTCAGATTATAGTTAGAATATTGAACTTGATAAATCTGAAGTTGATTGCCAAATCAATATTAAAATACTGATCATGAATTCACAAGTCTGAAAGTTTCTTAGTGGTATTCGATCTACAAGAGCAGAACATATTGATTTCTATGTCTCCCCTTGTGGATCGAACTTACATTAAATATATAAGGAAGAGACATATCCCATGAGCGGACATGTCTCCACAAAGTGGAGGCATGTCCGTTCATGAGATGTCTCATGAATTGTGCCTTTTCATCTTAACTAAACACCCAATCTTTAATCGGAGTTTGTTACTTAATAAACATAAATGCTTACCAAGTTCGATCTGAATTTATCTTGCACAAATAAATAATATCCAATCTGCAAATGACCACCGATAATGATGCTCGATCGAGATCCTATATGAAAACATGAAATACTAATAATCTGCAATTAATAACCTCTAAATGCAGATCGATAATATACTTGGAATGTAGTAGATTTTGATATAAATGATGATGTATACAATTAATATATATATGTGTACATACTGACATATAGACAAAAATATACACACATATGATCATCATTTCTATATCTGACCGAAGCTACCATATTTCAACACTCCCTCTTAGCTAGGGAAGATAACACTAACCAAGTATATAGTGATATCACCTTACTCGTGATATCAGAAGATATGGTATGCTTCTAAGAGAGTCAAGTCACTTGACATTCTTCATAACACATCTTCATTATGGTATGTGCACTGACATCAAGTCTCATGATGTCTACCACAATAAATCATGGCATATCCACGGATACATTTATCCACCATGATTATCCCATAAGGAACATAATGATCTTCAACTAATATCAAGTCTCATGATATCTATCAAAATGTCCAAGAGATACTATCATGACATATCCATGGATATTAAGTCACATGATATCCATCATGATAGTGAAACTAATCATTGTAGAGTCATCACTTTACAATGTCAAATACAAGTGTTCATTATCAGAAAGATCGTCACCTTTCAATAATGTACACAGGGGGGTGAGGGCCCATAAAGTCATGGAGTCACACACATGACAAAAGAGTTTACACATTAAACATATTTTAAATACATTAGTACAAAATAAACAATTTGAGTCTCAATCTCAACAATAACTTACATTTCAATCATACCAAGTTTCTTCCGGAAGTGTTCAACTTTAACTCTGAGAGAGGCTTGGTGAGAATGTCTGTTGTTTGATCATTTGTACTAATATACTCCAACTGGATCACATTCCTTTCTACCATGTCTCTCACATAGTGGTAAGGAATTTCTATATGCTTTGATTTGTCATGGAATACTGGATTCACATAAAGCTTAATACAACTCTGATTGTCATAGTGGATAATAGTAGGATTCAGGGGCTCACCAAATAATCCCACAAGCAATTTCTGAAGCCATACTGCTTCTCTTGCTCCCATAGAGGCTACAATATATTCGGCTTCTGTTGTACTCAGTGCCACAGAAGATTGCTTCCTGCTACACCAGGATATCATCATAGAGCTCAACCTGAAACAACATCCAAGGGTACTTTTTCAATCATCTTCTTTAGGTTCAGTAGGCTCCCTCTGAATCTTCAAGCACTTGCATCAACCTCCTGACCTCATCGTCCAAGATTTCCTGCAACACTTGCTTTAGAGAAATGGTTTCCAATGCACACCTCTGTAGAGATTCAAGGCTGCCCTCTTCAACCTCATCCCAGATCACTCTATTCTGAATAGGTTTGCGGAGCTACCAATGTCAAATCCAAATGACAGTCTAGAGCAATTCTGATCTCAGCAACTAAAGGGATCTTCTAAGCATTTAGCACCTAACTTTGCAATACAGTAATCTTCACTTCTTCAGTGAGTTACAAAACTCCCTCTGAAGGTTAAATTCTTCCTCTTCGAAGAAATGTCTTCAGCCATTCATCCGGTCTCATGGCTGCAAGTAGTGTCTCCATTCTCTTCTTCTCTTGAAAGCAATCTCCTTAATGAAGCCAGAATTTTGTACGTAGAAACTAAGGGATCGATTAATGATCACAATATCTGCTCTCTCCACCCTTTACAGTGGCGTCGATTGCTACTGCTCTCAATGCAGACTCTTGTCTTCGATTGCAATAGATCACAAAAACATTGGAGATGAAATCTTCACGGGATTGGAACATTGTGTAAGATCATCATCTAATCTGTATAAACTCGATGACCAGACAACACAAATATGATTCAAATATCTTATCCCAGTTTCACATAAAATATAAACGACAAAAAGAAACAAATACTTATCTCTCAAAAATCAGACACTCCTCTTCAGGTCTGCACTTTTCCTGGGATCTGTATCAATTTTTTATTCCTGAATGCTGATAAGCAGCAGTTGCTTCTTACATATTTCACATAAGTAGAAGTTCCTTCTAAAAAAATGTGTTCTCCACCAAATGTTTTGTGCAGAGATATGTAGTGAATAAGCCAACAGTAGATTATTATCTCCAGCAACAAATACAGGTAAGCACGCACACCCCCAGGGAGTATTAGATCTCAAAAGTGCGATATGCTCCGCCCTTAGCAGTGGCGTCACACAAAACCAATGACTCCTGAAGCCTGCACTAGTCCAAAAGATACACAATTTAATACTGCCCATGCACAAGAACTGATCCAGGAGAGATCATCAAGCCCGACGAGAACAAGCAATAGACGACAAGGCTGGGTGCGAATCACATTTCACATTTCATCCCCTTCACGGCAGAGGAAGCATCAAGAGATATCTTCAACAATCAAACAGAGTACAAATAATGTGATATTCCCATTCCTCAAAGATGTCAGCTACATTTAAAGTAGGCAAATTCTTCATGAAGGGTAGCCATGGCAATTTCTCAAGGAGTCGACATTAATTCTTCACCACACAGGAGATCAGGGCAGAGTGGAGATTACTCAAGGGATCATGGGAAGTCTCATTGTTCACAGGGCCCATTCTCAACAATGATATCAATGACTCTCAACATTGAAGGACTTCTCTTGACGTCATATACTAATGTTGAAAGTTGACAAAAATGTAGCATGAAGAACTATGCTGTCAACTTTCCGCTAGGCTAGGAATAGTGTTGATTGATGTTTCATCCACAAACTTCTGCCAATGTCTATCACCGATAATGTTTAAATGTCTAGATATGATTCTTCAATATCATCGATTACCATGCATTAGGGATTTTACAAAGTATTACATACCAACAGAACTCCCGCACTGATTGTAAGAGCACCGACCATGAGAATAAACACTAAATTAATAATTCGATACTCAGGTGCTGTATATAGGGTTAGCGTCTATGGCACCGTAGAATGCCACTATGTCATGGCAGCCTGAAGAAACACTCGACTTGCTGGTAAGTGCGTGAGTTCAATACTATTACGAAGCTCAATCAGGGATGGAATCTCCATGATTGGCAGATTCGGCTAGAGACTTCACATCTGTGCACTGCTTGGAGTCGTGCGACAAACTCATTCACCGAATGGTAGGCGATGCAAGTTTCAATGCAATGGTTGTTTACTCGATTTCTTCAGGAGTTTCCGATGGCTGGTATTGTGTTGTCGCTAGTGTGTTTACCAGATGTCATCAATAATATTTCCTCTATTAAAAAATGATTTTCCAATAGTTCCACATCGAATGCCTGGGTGGTATCGAGAGAGCTTTGTATCTCTCAATGTACCACTGGAGACTTCGTCCAGGAGGTCGTACCTTTCCTTCACCGTATTCTCCCTAAATGACCACTGGTAAAAGGAATGCCTGATAAGAAATGAGTCGCAAGACTTCTAGTGGATGCATGGAGATATGTGATTGTGCGCCAGCAATCCAAGACAGATTCCTTGGAGATACCCATATAGATCACCTTCTATAGATTCTTAAGTCGCTATGTAACTCGTGGTTTGAGTGTCGCACCAATAGCCAACAGGGAGTGTCGCATCATACTCAGAATAGCCCAATGACTCCTGCACTAGTCATTACTCGCCTTTTGTGAGAGATCCTGTGTTCTGTCTCAGAACAATTGTGTTCCCTCTACTAACGAATGTGGAACCTTAGCTGGGAAGATGAGTCGCTGAGTGCCAACGCCAGAAAGACTACGTCCTCTCTGATAGCTTGGCAAGACCAATGTCCAAAATTCATGATGATTTCTGAGTTCGCCCAAATGCCTTAATGAAGTTCGCCACCTTCTGTTATGTTACTTAGACAAATCTGATATCTTAAATTTAATCGGATCTTCCTTAACCTTGCTCTGATACCATGTTGAAGGGATTAAATTTCTTTCAAATTATAGTTAGAATATTGAACTTGATAAATCTGAAGTTGATTGCCAAATCAATATTAAAATACTGATCATGAATTCACAAGTCTGAAAGTTTCTTAGTGGTATTCGATCTACAAGAGTAGAACATTTATTGATTTCTATGTCTCCCCTTGTGGATCGGACTTACATTAAATATATAAGGAAGAGACATATCCCATGAGCGGACATGTCTCCACAAAGTGGAGGCATGTTCATTCATTAGATGTCTCATGAATTGTGCCTTTTCATCTTAACTAAACACCCAATCTTTAATCGGAGTTTGTTACTTAATAAACATAAATGCTTACCAAGTTCGATCTGAATTTATCTTGCACAAATAAATAATATCCAATCTGCAAATGATCACCGATAATGATGCTCGATCAGGATCCTATATGAAAACATGAAATACTAATAATCTGCAATTAATAACCTCTAAATGCAGATCGATAATATACTTGGAATGTAGTAGATTTCGATATAAATGATGGTGTATACAATTAATATATATATGTGTACATACTGACATACAGACAGAAATATACACACATATGATCATCATTTCTATATCTGACTGAAGCTACCCTATTTCAACAGAGTCTTTCGTAAAATGAGTTTTTTCAAATTGGTGAGAAATGGAAGAGCGAAGCCCTATCTTCATCACTGTGACTATGTTATTAAATTTTATTTTATTTTATTTTTATTACCTAATGTGGAGTGTGGTTTAATTCTCTCAAATGTCAAGTTTCATATTTTAACTTAAGAGGAATATTTTGGGGTCATAAATTATTTATTTAAAAATTAAACCCTTATAAGTATAAACCATGAGTGGGGCCCAAGATTTAATGTTAAAAAAAATATTTTAGAAGTATCTAGAGGCTTAAAAAATGTCCTGGAAGATTGGCGATAATTTTTTTAGAAGAAAAAAGTTAATTTTGGAATGCAAGTCAAAACCTAACCCTAGTTCTATTATTTTAAAATTATTCTACTTTGAATTCTTATTTTGGAGGCTCACTTTATTTTTTTTGGATAAAAAAAGGGTTTTAAAAGGAGGAAGATTGAGGAAGATCTTGAGATTGGAGAAGAGAAAATTTAGAGAAAGGCTTCACCTAGCTTTTTTGAAGCATAAAAGTAAGATTTTGAGACATTTTCAGATTATGGTAGTATTTTTTTGGTTATATGAAAAATAATGGTTGTTGATTATTCTATGAATCCTTTTATTCTTTTGTGTTGAAAACCCATTTGTATTGTTAATTTGTGTATTTATCCTTTTTGGTATGGGGTTTTGTTGGGTGTGGATCCTCCCCATTGGGGTAAAGATCCACTAATGTGATGGGGTGGAGAGAGGTGGCACAAACTCTCTCTTGGGTAAGAAAATATGCAATATAATTTGATTTGGGGTATTCATAGCATTATGGTTATACAAATGATATAAAATCCAAAGTATAATGTGATTTTGGGTTTTGAGAGCCAAATGGATATGGGTATGATTGAAAATTAGTGTTGAGTATTTGGATTATTCTTGCATTGAGTTGATGTATATATGTTGGTTGTCATTGATGTTGTGTTTTAAATGTTGGGAGTGATTGATGTATTGTGAGGAATTTTATATCATAGCATGCATTCCCAAGAGGTAGAGTGTGCTCCCATGAATGATCCATTTTTGTGTGTGTTGGCCATATTGGTAGTTTCATGTTTGTGATGTTCATATGTGTTTTTGCATTGTACAAACTAGTTTCTTAGGAAACTACTAGTCCAAGGGTGGACTTGCTAGTAAGTCCTATGATTAGGAGGTGAGATATCCTTGGTCATGTGAGACTTGGAGTCTCTTTTATGTTTCACAATCTATTTCGAGGACAAGTTTCATGGAGGAGGCTTGCTATGAAGTATATTCTATCTTGTAAACCCAATGTTGTGAATGCTTTTATAAATTTAGAACTTGAGTTTAGATTATTTCCCTTTTCATAAAGAGGGAATTTAGATTAGGTTATTACTTCAATGATTATTGTACATAAAATATTTTTTTATAATAAAAGGCAAGAAGCCTAAATATTATTAAATAATTAACATAATTATTATAAAGGTTGAGGTTTGAGGATGAGTAGGGAAATAGAATTGTGAGGAGAGGGGAAAGTGACTCATTATCCTTCCATTATAGGGAGAGGGAGGTTGTCATTCCTCTGTTAAAATAGCCTTGCACTCTCCCCTCCACTTTAGACCACAAGATAGTCCTCCCCCTTCAAGGGAGGGCCTTGCAACAACTATGTACTTGGATTAGGGTAGGCCACACAACATGCCACACTTCTCCACTCCTCATAGCCACATAAAATAAATTTGTATATTTGTATATTTTTTTTTCTCATTTGAGCAATTTATTGTTTTGAAATAGAGGACAATAATGTTTCTGTTATTACTCATTTTTTTTAAGAAGGGGTAAAAATTTATTGAATCAAAGAAGCATTACAAAGCAACAGGTATCAAGCTCACTAAAAACCATCAACTACCTAGCAACAAAAGTTCCCAAAGGAACTTGACCAAGAAACCAATTACATATGAAATTATTTCATGATTACCTTTTTGAGTGATAAAGAAAAGTTTGAGGATAGAAGTCCCTGATCATCAATATTCCACCTCTTTGAATGCTTAGAGGCCCATTTTTCTAGAAGATCAACCACTCTATTCCATTTGCTAGGAATATAAATAAAAGAAACAAATTTCAATGGAGTGCACATATTCCCAACCTATTTAATCACACTAGTCAGCTGCCATTTAACACGATCAAGTCTCTAATCATTAAGCATATCAACTACAATTTGTGAGGCAGATTCACAAATAATCATTTTCCAACCTAGAGAACTTCTTTTAATACTATGAAGAATCACAAGAATGATGAACCATATAAATAAAGAAGAAAAACACTACTCCATAGCTCTCTTTCACAATACCTCCAATCCCAGCATGCCCATGATTCCCCCTAGAAGAGTCATCGGTATTTATCTTAAAAATCCCTTGAGATAAGCGTTCCACTAACCCTCTCAATGAATTTTCTTCTTGACCTGAGGAGGGCCATTACTAGCAGAGAACCCAGACCCTCTATCCACCAAGTTTAGATTCCTCACAAAAGGAACATCACTAGGATCCACAATCACCGAAATATCACATTTGGCTAAAATAGTCTCTTGAATCTTATTGAAGATATTCCCCCATAAATGATCCCCTTCTAGCTTCACATCTTGAAAATCCTTTTATTTATTTTTAATCAAAGGTGCTCGATAATAAAGGCAGGACCAATAAATCAAGCAATTTGAAGAAAATAAGTTTTAGTAGGTCTCCCCAAACTTTCCCAAAACTCAAAAAAATATGAGACATCAACACATGCATGTTTTCAAACCCCTCACCAAATATGCCAAATATTCCTAGAATAAGGACACTAAAAGAAGAGCTGAGAAGTGCAATATACACTATTATGACACAAAACAAGGATGGAAGGTGTTAGTATATTTAGGTTCATCTTAGGGTAAATAACTCCAGATGGTTTTTTCTTGTAGGGTAGTTTTCTCACCCATTTGATATTTCTCAACTTTAAAAGCTTGTACCATTATGTAATTTAGCATCTCAAATTTATTCACTCTTTTTTGGTGAAATAGCATGTGCTTCTCTCGCTCTTCTGAGGGTGTTTGTTTTTTGTATATGGTTCTCCTAAGAGGTGGTTGACACCAATGTGGTATCAGAGACAACCATTTTGCTCTCCTTCCTAAGAGTTTTCATCGGAGTGTTTGAGATTGTTTTTTTTTCTTCAGCATTTGAAATATTTCAAATTTCAAAATTTCCTTATTTTCCTTATTCTAATTATTTATTTTTCCTATTGCTGGTAAATGTATTTGAATGTTGATTTCTTGTTGAAGCCGTGAAGACCTCTATTCAAGCCATGATTGCAATGCATTTTTAATGAAATTGGAAACATTACATAGTCAATCTTAGGATAGGGAATGAGCAAGCCATCACGTTATTTCATAAGGATCATCATGAGAATCTCTATGCAGTGGTTTCTAGATAGAAACATTTTATTCTAATGTCCAACCACCGATATCCATAGAATGTATGTTCGGGGTCACCCTGCTACACACCATACAATATCATAGGCCAAGCTTGTGGTTTCACCATGTTAGGAAAACTCTGAATGTTGATGGATACACAATAGCAATTAATTATTGTGTATCCCATCTGGAGACCAGTTTTTCATTGTAGGCTGCAAGTAGATTTTTTAAGATGTTTCTGTTTGTGGTTTAGGAGAGGAAGCATTTTTTTTTTTCCATTGGCTGAGCCATTTTTTTCTCTAATTGGAGGTGTTAAAATTTTTAAAGAAGGCTCAATTTCTATTTAAGAGTGAAAAATTTGTGTAGGTTGACTTCCTTTCTGGAGGCTTGGTTCTTCACAGGGAGGCATTTTTTCTTAGAGGCTGATTCATTCATTTATTTTGGCTATGAAAGACAATGTATTGAGGAGCCATGGAAACTTGTTGAAGGCTACAATATGCTTTTTTTTTCTTGCCACTAAGGAGATCATGTAATTGATGAATTTTTTTTTTGGCTGAGCATAATATTTTAGGTTATTTTCCTAAATTTTGCAACAAATATTTATTTAGGGTTTCAATACTATAGTATTTGAAGTGGGCCAGGTTTTTTAAAGTTGTGTTTTTGAGAAAATTAATCCCACATTGGCAACATGGGGTAGTTTTTTGCTATTTAAATAGCTATTTTATTCCTTATATTGTTATGAGAAAGTCTCACAAGAGGTTATTTTTCTTGTATGCTCAGTGGAGTTGCTTTGTGTCAGCATGAAGAGCAGGCAATGGGTTGCATCATTTTTTGCATGAAATTAGGTTTAATTTTTTGTTGGAAGTTTTTGAAGCACTATCTTTGAATATTTTTGAAGAATTGTTAAGTTATAATGGTTTATTTAGATAAAGTGAATTTTAGGAAATGGAGTGATGTTTTTCTCACCCGTCTTAGTGAGGAGAATCTATTACCATATTTGTATAATGAAGTTCTTGTTCCAGACACATGTAGTAGGTATACAATTTGGAAAGGATTTAGGGATAGAGTGGAGTTATTTTTGAGCATATGAATGATGAGGAACTTTTGGATTCACTTTGTCATTTTGAGAGCCCTTAGCTCTTTGGAATTATCTTCAAGAATCATATGGAGCTCCTAATACTCTACCATATCTTGATGTCCCTCCTAATACCAATGTGACTCTTTGTTCTTCAGAGAAGATAGACCATGCTTGTGATCCATTGGAGGTTGTTGAGACTTTAGATGAGGTTGTGGTTGCATTAGAGGTTCTTCATTCTTTTTTAGGGATATTTGATCCACCTTCATTGAGTACTTCCATCATTCATGAGCAACAAGATTATCCTTGTCTTTCTGATTGGGATTCCTATTTTTCAAACATTGGTTAATTATTCATGGAATCTCACATTTTAGATTTGGAGGACAAATTTGAGGGGTTATCTCTCCTCTTTGATGATAGTTATTAGACAACTTTTGTCAAACCATCTCTATCTTTGGATATTGTTCAACATCAACTTCTAGTGGTACCTTGTTTGTCACCTTCTATTGTGATTGGGCATGTTTCTGATTGGTTTGTGGTATCATCTTCCAAGGTATTGGTGATATGTGAGAAAATTTTAGAGAAATTTTCATCCTACATTTGGATTTACCTTGCTAATTCCTATCCAGAGTGGGAAGCATACCTACACTTGGTTTTGGTTTTGTTTCTTCCAAAAGGGATACAAGTTTTTTGTCGACATTGGATTATGTTTTGTCTTCAAGCACTTACCTTTTTGTAGGTGATTACACATTGTGGGTGGGCTATATAGTCTCTCTCTTTCCCTCTTATGGGGGGGTATTGATTGTATATACATGATGTATGTAGTTCTTCGGGGGTGTGATTGAGTCCTCCATCCATGCATCATTTTTATTTTCTTTTTCTCTCTTTTGGAGAGGGTTTTTTTCCCATAGGGTTTTTATCCTTTTCTCTAATTGTAAGAGATTCCTTTTTTTCATTGTAAATGGGTACCTAACATGGTTGTGTAGTCGAGACCCATATTGCATTTTTTTATTTTTTGCATCTTCATTCTCCTTAAGTTGCACTTAAGGGGGGGTTGTTAGTGTATTTAATTTTTAGGGTAAATAACTCTCTGTGGTTTTTTTCTGTAGGGTATTTTTCTCAACCTTTTGATATTTCTCAGCTTTAAAAGCTTGTACCATTATGTAATTTAGCATCTCAAATTTATTCACTCTTCTTTGGTGAAATAGCATGTGCTTCTCTCGTTCTTGTGAGGGTGTTTGTTTTTTATAGATGGTGCTCCCGAGAGATGGTTAACACAAACAAAAGGACCCTAGAAGCCTCTCTTGCATAAATTATCCCAAGTAAGACATCTATTTTGAATAACCAATCATAAGAAGAAGTTACACTTAGGCCAAGAAAATTTATTCCAAAATTTCTTCCGCCAAGGGACCTCAACCTTTCCATACACATGTCTATTCAACTCCCTATACCCAAAAGCAACAAAAAATCTGCCCTTTGAATCAGGACCCCAAGGAAAAATGTCCTTGTCTTTAAGATAGTTGCACATTCTACTAGCCAAAATTTTGGAAAGCTCTTGCCTTGCCTCCTCAGTACCTCCTCGAGGCCACTCCTGGGGTTTCTTTCAATGAAACATCTCCACCTAACCTAAGGCATGAACAATTTTAAAATCCTCCACCTTACTCCAACCAGCTTCCATAAAACTAACACAAAGATGTTGTAAATGAGGAAACAAATATATAATAGGGGGTAACCATCCCAAGAATCACACCAAAAAGGAGCGTATAAACCCTTATTGCAAATCCATAATAGACCCTCCTTAATTAGCTTAGCCTCTCTGTTGAGAGTATCCCAGATCATAGATCCCATCCTCTAGAGACTATATCAAGGAATATCATAGGAAGTCACCCCACAAAGGTACTTATGAGTGAGAATTGTAGCCCAATCCTGATCCTCATAAGTGCACCATCACTAGTACAATTTAGCAACCAAAGCTTGACCATTCAAGTATGCAAAATTGAGACCAAGACCTCCCTCCTATTTCGGTCTACAAATAGATTCCCACTTCACCAAAGTCCACTTTGAATTGAAAATATTACCTTCCCAAAGGAATTGGCGAGCAAGGGCATCAAACTCCCTAACAAAGTGGGAAGGAGCAATCTACACAAAACACCAGTAAATAGGAAGAGATTCAACAATAGATTTGAGAAAGATCACACAACCTTCCGAAGAGACCCACCCATGAGTCCAATGACTAACCCTCTAACGAAATTTATCCAAGACATCCTACCAAAATTCTTTAGGTTGAGGGTCCATAGTAAGGGGAATCCCCAAATATATTAGAGGAAGAGTGTCAATTTAAAATCTAAGAATTCAAGCAATCTTAGACTGAATAAGTCAAAGAGTATTGAAGAAGAAAATTGAGGACTTATTGCCCTTAATATTTTGACCAGAGGTAGCCAAATAAGTATCCAAGGCCTTCCTTAAATTCACTGCTTCATTTATTCTTGCCATTCCCATTAAAGCAGTATCATAATTTTTTTTTGTTATAACTCTTATACTACCTAGGTTGAACATATTATTGTATATATGTAGTACAAAACAACATTTTAGAAAATCCCTTTAAATGTTAAATATTAATTAGGTTTATATCATTCTATATGATCAATTATATTGAATTACTTTACAAAAATGTATTGTTTGCAAAAGAGGATATCTCACCTCCATGGAATTCCACATGACCACTATTCTTGAAATTGCTTCATCAATTAGTTAATATGCCTCCTTAAACATAAAATTTATTTGAAACATTTGGTAAAAAAAATTGTATACCTCCTTAGTAGGTATATATTTCATGAGGTATTTTTCAAAAAAATCACATTCCTTCATAATTTTCATATAATTTTACTTGAATGGTTGTAATAATCGTCATTACAAAAAACCTATATCCATATGATTTTGTGAAAATCCTTTATTTATATTTTCAATCACAAAAATTATTGAGCTTTAGGTTTGATTATTTTAATTGGAATTCTCTACATGATGCATTCTCTTGTTCATTATTCTTATCTTGTAAATGACAAGCCATTATAAAGTATGGAAGCACATTCATTTCTCCTTATGATATTTATTATTTACTACAATAAATTTACATTTTTTTTTATGCTTTTTTGTGAAAGTGGCAAGCCACTATTATATATTATATATATTTATATAATATAATACAAAATATGGTTATGGGGAACATACTGGCAATAAAGAACCAGTAAGAAAACCTCTAGTTATATAGATCCGATCATATAAAGATGACATACTTGCAAAATCCATTTTTATCATTTTTACAAAATATGCTGATAATTAAAAATTCAACATTTTCCCTAACTAATTCCATACAGACTCTTCTAGAGAGATTAATAAACCCCAACCAACCTCTTCTATGATCAATACTAAATATAATTCTACCCCAAAATGTTCATTTTCAATACCCTTACAAATACCATAAATTAATGCATTTAGCCCCTTTACCAAACTCCAAAAACCCACAATAATAATATTATTCTTTTCTAGACACCCCATTTACTAAATTTTCATCCATACCCACTATCAACTATAAATCTCTTTCAAATACTCTTTGACCATCATTTTGTACTCTATGAAACCCCTATGAGAAGGAATACAAGAAGACACTCTTGCATTAGCAACAATTGAAGACACTTGAGGATGATTCGTAAATTGTTCTTGAGATTTTTGACCATGGTCTGTGATTCGAATTGGTGAATTTACCCTCAACTATAAATCCAAGTGTAATATTTGACTAACATTATGTGAGGTATATGCTCGAAGATTAGCCAAATCATAGAATTTATCCTTAATCTCCAATTCCATTAGAGAAAACACACTCATCCCATTCTTTCTTATGGCTCATAGCAGAACATTCTCATTGTTATACTAGAGTACAAGTCTAATGAGATTGAAGATCTCCTCAAAACCCTGACACCTTTGCACTAGTTTTCTAGAAAATAATCTACTAATAAACCCATCTCCACTGTAAAAGTTGTATTGTTGAACTACTAAAAGAATGACGTTATCTAACTAGTATTGAAACCTAATGTATTTCCTAGCAAGGTCCTCAATTTCACTCAAGGACTGAATCAATTCCAATGCATTGGAAAGGAATATAGATATCACCTAAGATTGAAAGAGGAGGCGATGAGCTCATGGATAGGTAACTTCAATACCCAGGGTAATTTGAATGCATTCCTCCACCCTGGAATTGTCCATCCTAAACATTATTTTCAAAACATCCTGTGTGATATATTCTTCAATGGGATTTTCCCTTAGCTTGACTGGAAAATATACTTTGTAGTTCCAAGGGCAGAGTGCCATTTCACTATTGCTTCAATAGAGAATTATGACTGCTAGTTTAATGTAGATGACTACGCTAGTGCATACTTCCTACACAACTCTTTTGCAAAGAATAATTTGATAACCTCCTTTTTAAAATTGACTTCTGGCTATAGAGTGATGTGTTATCATTATGAATAAGGGAGTGAAGGATTGGG
Organism: Sequoia sempervirens; assembly: GCA_007258455.2. NCBI lineage: Eukaryota > Viridiplantae > Streptophyta > Pinopsida > Cupressales > Cupressaceae > Sequoia > Sequoia sempervirens. Next base: position 32,531 of record VDFB02106905.1, on the reverse strand, counting down.
TAATTAAAACATTGTGCACCCTTAAATGCTCATACATGTGGAATGAAAGAAAAAAAATATTTAGAGGTGATGTTTACATATCAAAACATAATTAAAATGTACCTATATGATGCCAAAATCTTAAGGAGAATAACAAAAATGAACTGATGTGACCAAGATAGAATATTTGGTTAGATGCCAACATCATCAAGTGGTATGTAACTATCCTTTAAGTTTAAAATGAACACCCATGTGAGTTAACGAGCCATCATTGTTGCATATGCTCTCTAACATGTGCTTTAATTCGAATTCACTATGAATTTTCCACGGTGGATGTGTTGATGCTAATAACAATTTGATTTAAATGAGAAAATTGCATGTTCTTAGGAAGAATTAGATTATCATAAAGAAATGTAATCAGCTTCTATTACATTTCTTAATTCTTCCAGCCCATGAATACTAGAGAAATCATAATTGATGTTACTATCTTGTATATAAAAGACCTCCTTTTTATCAAATCCTAGATTAGAGAGGCCATCTACTAAAACATTACCTTCTTTGTAATTATGAGAAATATGGAATTCTACAAATTCATCTAGAAGTTTCCAAACAACCTATAAAACATATCTCAAGGCCCAATTAAAACATGATCTTTCTTTTCGAGCATTTACTATTTTTAACGAGTCACCTTCAATGTGTATTGCTTTGATTTGCAATTGCTTAATGAGAAGCAACCCATAAAGAAGAGAGAGTGGTTCTTCCATATTATTCATCCTAAGTGGCAAGGATATTGATCCAGCTACCTTGAGAAATCCTTTTTCATCCCTAATGCAAAATCTTGCTCCCGAAACTCCAAGATTACCTTTGGATTCCCTATCAAAATTCAATTTTAAGAAACCTTGAGATGGAGCTGACCATTTAATTGAACTCCTATCTGCCTTTGTATTATGCAATTGTTTCAAACTTCCTTCGAAGGGAAGAGTTATGTGCTTCCAATTCTACAAAATAATATTATCCTAGGCTAAAAACATTGATCCAACATTTTTATGATTTTGAACCCAAGAATTGACAACCTTTGAGATAGTTTTTTCAATCAAAGCATGAACAAAATGCATAGAGGTGGCATTTTTTCAAAATATATGTTTATTTCTTTCCCACCAAATGGCCCATACTACCAATGCTAGGATAGTCTGCCAAATACATGCAAAGAAAGAAGTTCTGTAAAGCATAGGCCAGGCAGAAAAAATATCCCAAATTATGTTAAGAAGGGGAATGCTATAATTCATTTTTTCCAAGATGAACAACCAACAAGATTGTGCAAAGGAACATTGCAGAAATAAGTGATCATGATTTTCAAAAGTTTGATCACACAAAACACACTTGAAAGGCTCTGCAATACCTTATTTAACTAGTCGATCACTTGTCAACACCCTCTTTCTCAACATTGACCATGCAAAACTACCCACTTTTGGAAGAAAAAAACTATTCCAACAAAAGGAAAATTCTCTCTAAGACTGAGTAGAGTCACCCCTGTTGAGAATTGCTTTATAACCCTATTTTACTAAATAAGATCCATCTTCTGATGGTTCCCATATTACTCTTCTAGGTTTCCCTATTATGAATACTGCTCTAGTTTCTAGGATGTTTGAAAATAACTCTTTTTGCTCTTGTCATATTTGGAGAGAGGAAAAATATTTCCATGCTACCCTCCCTAATGAGGGTTCAATAGAACTAACATTATCTATTAATTTTGTTCCCCATGCCTAAGATATAGTTGGAATGGCTGATTGCAGATCTTGATTATTACTCAATGGGGAATGTCCATTCCAGGAATCACTCCAAAAGTTAAATTCTTTTCCTTTATTAACCTCCTAAGAGATATATGATGTTACTACTTTTCTACATGAGAGCATGAAATTCCACATTGTCGAGCCTTCAGGTGGGTTAGAATTTATGAAAATTCTCTTAGGGTCTTGGCTATCCAAGTATTTAGCTCTCATCAATGAACACCATTTAGATTCTGGCTTAGAATACATTTTCCATATTAGTTTCCCCCCAAAGGCCTGATTCTTACGTGTCGCATTGATTCTTACTTTCTTGAGCGATGTATAAAATATACAAAGAAATAATAATTTCATGTTCAATTACTTCTTATGGTTCCTTGAATTAATTAATATTTGTAGGCTCATATGAAGTCCATGCTTTCTCAATTTGTGTGGGATCTCTATATTACCAAATCATTAAGTTTTATATTGCTAATGAGAATAACTTGTTTGGATAATGTTGTATTTCTACATGATGTGATATCATTATATATGAGTTGTATATACTTATTGTGTACTAGAATAGATTGAATAAATTTACCATATTATAACATGTATATTTATTCTTTTTGATGAACTAGTGTCTAATAAATTTGCAAGGTTAATACTATAGCCTCATGGTAGAATTGGCAATTCTAGTTATAAATAGATTAATATGGGATAGCTAATATTATATTATAAATATATATTAGCAAGAGGAATTCTTTGAGGATTTTTTATATTAATCTTTATTTTTTACTATTTTATATGGTCATATTTAACTAATATTGATAATATGAAAAAGTTTGGTTGGCATCAATAACCATAAATTCATGACAAGAGTATACCTACAATATCATTGTGCATTATACTTCAGTGTATGAATTTAAAAAAATGATAATTGAAAATCATGTGGAATTATTAGTATGTGTGTCACAACATGTCTAAATACTATAATTAGATAGTAGAAAAGTTATTACAATTCTTTTCTTTCTCCTTGATTAGGATTAAAGCTTGTAAAATAAGATTGATAGTTAAATAGTAGATTTATTTTATTAGTTACCTTTATATAATTTATAGTTGACTACTCTAGCGATTATTTAAGTGATTGGAATTTGTGTTGATTTATTTTTTATATTATTTTTTATGTTTTATTTTCAAGATTAAATAATAAGAAATAAACCAAAAAACTAATTATTACTTTAAGATTATTTATCTATGTAGTCCATAGGTATCTATTTTGTTCATAAAGTTATTGTAAATAATTAAAAACAATTTAATTTAATTTTAATGTAAGTTTAAAGACTATTAAAATAATGATAGATGCTTGGTTAGGTTCAATATTAAATTATTTTTGTTTTCTTTCTTTTGGATTCTTATAATTTATTGGTCAAGTAATTGTAAGTCAACAAAGATTTATGGCTTCCTCTTAGGAATCTTCAACAAAATATACTCAAGTTATTCCCTTCACAATGTCACATACATAATGATGTTGGAACCTTGTTAGATGCTCTCCACTTTTCTATGGTGTTATGAATTAGAATCCATCACATATTTTTTTATCATTTTTCTTTGTTTCAATTTGTTTTCCCTTTTTCCTAATACATGTGTAAAAATGTTGAGTGTGCTTAATTCACTATGGTTAGTGGTGTAACCCTTAGTATGTAAGTATCATAAAAAATAGTCACATTGTGTGTACGCTCATATGTATATGTGTGGGAATGATACAATGATAAGTTTGATGGATTTGAATCCATGTAATTCCTTCTTGCAAAGGATTTCCTACATATCAGTATCTACATAATAAATATTGATGCAATTCTAGTCTTTGTTTCTATTTTATAGTGGCTTGGGTTTGAATAACTTTCTAGCATGATAATTCCAAGTTTTATTACTTCTTATTAAAATTAAGTCCAACTAAGAGGGGATGATCATAATTAGAAGTATATTGGCCTATAAGGTTTGGTAAGGAACAAGTCCTATATTGAAAAGAAAATTATTCATGTAAATTCTTTTCTTGAGTTGGACTCAAATTAAATTTAATCCTTTAGTATTTTGTATGTTACTTAGAGTGTGACACATTTTTATGATATTAATGACCTCAAATATAATATTAAAGTGTGACACAAAAGGGTATCCAAGATTTAGTTAGTCTCAATTTTAAAATGTCATTTATAATATTAGTGTTACGAGTGTGACACATTTTTATGATATTAATGATGACAAAAAAGGGCATCCAAGATTTAGTTAGTCTTAATTTTATAGTGTCATTTATAAATAATCAATTCTAAAATATAAATTATTATAATTTGATCTTATTAATGATAAAGGTTGTTTCAAAGGTCTAGATCATTACACATTATTGTGCCTAAAATTAAATACATACTTAGATTTATTATGAAATCTTAATAATTTTTAAGATAAGAGGTATTTTAGTACATGTAATACAAACTATAAACTTTGAAATACAAGGTAAAAAATAGGAAATAGGAATTAAACAAGAATGTTACCCTATATCAAGAACACATATGCTATAGAGAAAATGGAATACAAATGATAACAAAAATCCAAGAATTCTTACTACATAAACCTCTTAGGATGTAAATGGTGTTCTCTAATTGAAGGTTGATGTGGAATGTAGTTTCCCAATTTATACAATATAACCTTGTTGATCTAATCTTCTTCCTTAAAAATGGATTAAGGAATGCTTGATTTATGGATTTCATGATGAGAGGTGAAGGGATGAAATTGATTTATGATGGAGGGCTATAATTTCATGAGAAGATATTTGAATTTGAATTTGAGAGGGAATGGGGATTAAATACTGGTGGTTGGTGAATATAGGGGTAATACTGACTTGATTATATGAATGGTTGAGATTAAAAGTTAGTTTGGATTTGGATTTAAGTTAGTTGGAGATTGGTGGCTAAGATTTTAATCTTGAATTTATTAAAGATTGATGAATTGTATTTTTTATGTTTAATTATGGATGGCACACAATTTTCCAATCATTGGAGGATAAAGTTAGGATTTAGGGATTTAGGATAATTAATCAAATAATTATATTATGTAACGAATTAGGGTAGATGGATTTAGGTGTTATTTTAATTAAACAAATATCTAATTAAATAGTGTTAAGATAATGTAATTATGGTTATGAATAGGATGCCAATTTGTTGAAAATAGAAAAAATGGTTATACAATATGTGTTATTAGGATATGGCTAGTTTTAAGTGTCCACATTTTCCCCTCTTTTAGATAGTATTGTAACTAGAAGAAGTAATACTATTTCAAATAAGATAAGTATACACATTTGTTGTGATATAAATTGTAGTAGGATACCCTAGTAATTTGGAGTAAATAATGTTAAAAGCTACATGAGGAATGCCACCTTGAGAGAGTACATGATTTGATATGAATTGTATGCTATTTTAAAAGGAGAACTAGGTCTAAAGGGATGAAGGATGGATTGGGTTTGAATAGATAGAAATAAGGTAAGATGATTAGATGTATGAATCTTGAGATGTAATAAAATGAAGAAAAAATGTTAGAAAAAGATAGGATAATGATAAGAAGAAGGATAGAAGGGATGACGGGGATAATGGATTTAATTATATGGTGGTTGAAATTATATGTAGGTGTATATTAAAACATGGTGAGAAATTGATTTTTTTGTAGCACATGATGTTATGTACTAGGTTATAAGGACCAAACTAATGATATTCCTGGTGCATGAAAGATTGGAGACTATTAGATGTATGAAGTTTGAGATGCAATAAAATAAAGGAATGTTGTTAGAAAAGGATAGGATATGGATGAGAATAATGATAGAATGGATTATAACGATAATGGATCTAATGATGAGGTGGCTGAAATTGGATGTAGGGATATATTGAAACATGGTGATAAATTTATATTTATGTAGCACTTGATGCTATACAATAGAGACTATAAGGACCAAGGTGATGAGGTGCCTAGTGCATGAAGGGTTGGTATCCAAGTAGGAATAAGAATTAATGCACCATGATATCAAAGAAGATGATTATACTGGACATGTGTTCCCTAAGTTTTAATAAAAAATGCAAGTGATAAAAGAAACAAAAATAAGAAAGCATGCATAAGTGATAAAAAAGAAGAAAAAAATAATTTTCAACTATTCAAGATGAAAGAAAATAATTGATTGATTTGATGATGATGAAAATATTGTTGACATAGGAATGATATATCCCAAATGATAATAGATGGATTGTGATGCAAGAGAATCTAGGGTATATGAGCAATCTTCCATCAATCTATGATTGTTTTTCTTTCAATAAGGGGTGAATCAACTTCAACTAGCTGAGTATGGAAAGCTACATGAGTTCAGGCTTAATGAGTAAGTGGTGTGAGGGATGAATAGACTTTGATTTCATTCAATGATTTTTCTACAAACTCATTGACGTAACAAGAATGTTTTAGAGGGACATTGTTTCCTATCCTATCAACATTCCAATAAAAATTTCACAACAAACACTAGACAATTGTGCAATTGTTTCAAACTTCCTTTGAAGGGAAGAGTTATGTGCTTCCAATTCTACAAAATAATATTATCCTAGGCTAAAAAACATTGATCCAACATTTTTATGATTTTGAACCCAAGAATTGACAACCTCAGAGATATTTTTTTCAATCAAAGCATGAAAAAAAATGCATAGAGGTGGCTTTTTTTCTAAATATACGTTTATTTATTTCCCACCAAATGGCCCATACTACCAATGCTAGGACAATCTACCAAATACATGCAAAGAAAGAAGTTTTGTAAAGCATAGGCCAGGAAAAAAAATGATCCCAAATTGTGTTAGGAAGGGGCATGCTATAATTCATTTTTCCCAAGATAAACAACCAACAAGATTGTGCAAAGGAACATTGCAGAAACAACTAATCATGATTTTCAAAAGTTTGATCACACAACACACACTTGAAAGGCTCTACAATACCTAATTTAACTAGCTGATCACTTGTTAGTACCCTCTTTCTCAACATTAACCATGCAAAACTACCCACTTTTGGAAGAAAAAAACTATTCCAACAAAAGGAGAATGCTCTCTAAGACTGAGTAAAGTCACCCCTATTGAGAATTGCTTTATAACCCTATTTTACTGAATAAGATCCATCTTTTGATGGTTCCCATATTACTCGACTATGTTTCCCTATTATGAATACTACTATAGTTTCTAGGATGTTTGACAATAACTCTTTTTTCTCTTGTGATATCTGTAGAGAGGAAAAATATTTCCATGTTGCCCTCCCTGATGAGGGTTCAACTTCTCAATTTCTTATTTTAGCACATTTACTTGTTCAACAGTGATTACACCTATATCAATTTGGATGGAAGGGGGCTAGTATAGTATTAATTCTATTCTTTGGGAAGGACATTATCCCTTTAACTTCTCTTTCAATTTCACATTTTCTATGAATAACCTATTCACTTCATCATTTAGATTAGTCTGTGCTTTCTCATATTTTTTCAATCTAAGCTCCATAGATTTAACCACATCCTTAGTAAACATTATTGAGTGCATTTTTATAGTAGCTTCCTCCAATTTTGATGTGTCTTGAAGTGTCTTTACCATGGCAGTCCCTCTCATTTCTTTTACAACATCAAGAAATCTTGGTTTTCTTTTTATTTTTCACTTTGTCCAAAAGGCTAGGGTTTTAATTCTTGGATTGTAACCTATGCCACTCATTCCCTCATCTGAATTGAATTCAGAAACCAACATGGGATATTCTTGGCTTATTACTTGATATAGTAAGAGTATCTTTTTTAACTCCATTCAAGGAATAATTTTTATATTTCTTTCTAAAACCAATTTTCTTGCTTCTTGGGGGTTAACAGTAATCTCATTAATCTTGAGTTCTTCAAAATTTTGGGAAACAATCTAGTAATGTTGTGACTCCTCAGTGCCCATCTTATTAATTTTGAGTCTCTCCTCAAATTCTTTCATTTTCATCTTAAACCAAAAATCCTTAAACTCGAGAGTTTGAATAAATTCATCATCTTCAATAAATCTAAGGGAAGAAATCACCCTTTCATCTTCTAGTTTGTGAGAATCAGTTGCAAGCTTAGTTAGTGGGTGATCAACTTCATCATCTTTAAAATTTAAAAGTACATCACCTACCTCTTTAGTATCTCATACTCCTTCTGATGAGGGCACAACCTGAGACATAGAAAATAACCCACAAACAAGAGAATAATTTTATTATTCAGAAAATGGAGCTTCTTACATGTAGAGGATCTCAAATCCCCAAGTTCTACAACACATGCAAGTTACAAAAAGCTACAGAATCACCCTTTCGCAATATGCCAGCTTGTCCCCAAAAAGTTACCCAAAAATTAGAAACCCGCCTATAAATAGAGATCCTCTTTAGTTTGGAGCCAAAAAAACATTCAAATTTCATTTTAGGCAGTTTGGCACCGAAAAATTACAACTTGAAGTTCAAATTTCAAAAGAACATTTGCAATTGTATCTTCTAGAAAGTGCGCCAACTTCCCGGGGCCATAACTTTTGATCTAGGACTCCAATTCGTGAACCGTTTGAACCATTGGAAAGGTCTCAAAGTCAATAACGTGCTTGAAATCATCTATTCCAATTTTGGAAAGTTTTAGGGCCGATCCAGGAACTCTAAGTGCCTCAAATCTAACTCAAAAGATTTTTTAGGTGCAAATTTGGGAAACTAAAACTGCAATATCTTTCAACCCAAGAATAGAAAATGAAAACCATAAATTGGGAATTTCATTATGATGAAAAGGGTATCCAAAAATGTAAAAACATATAAAAACTGAGAAACTTTAAATTTAACTATTTTTGGGTGATGCAAGATTGCCCTTACACCACTGGATGCTCCTGCATCACCTTCACTTATTTCATATGCCACTAAGGGAGCCAGTCCATGTGTCTTCTACCTTTTAGGACTTGGTTTCTCAAGGGATGCTTCTGATTATATTTTAGTAGTGTTTGGTAGAGGCTCTATGATTACAATGCCACTTGGTTTGATGGGAAGCTTGCAGAGTTTTGAAGACTGATCCTCAGGTTTCTTTTCTGGTTCAACATATAATCTTTCAAAGTTGTCAATTATTAAGTTCATCCTTTTGATATGATCCCCTTATTCAACATGGAATCTTTGGAATCTAGTGTTCCTTTTCTTCTTCTCCTCCTCAAGCCTCTTTATGATTTCCCACTTCCTCTTCCTCTAAAAAATTCATCAACTGTAAATAATTTTCTTATTAAAAATCTCCTTCGTAATCCTTAACATGGATAATCCCAACTTTAGTGAGAAGTGTCTTCTTTATAAAATTAATATTCCCTTTAGGATTAAAGACCCTTTCTCCTCATGACTTCAATGAATACATTATCTATAAATAGTTATGTAGTTCTTCAAGAGTTACATACCCTACACATAGTTCCTCATATTCAGTTAGGTTAGGGAGGAATGTCCCCTTTTTCTATCTTTTCATAGCATCCCACTCCATCCATAACATTTTCCACATAAACTATAAAAATACAATTTGAATAGAAACAAATTTAGGTAAAACATGTGGGACTTGAGGACACCCATAGACCCTTATTACTATTTGGTCTGCTAAGAAGAACCAATCACCAAAATTGTGAGTGTGTCCCTACTCTGGCTTCAATGCTAAAGGTATTAATACTTTCATCATTTTATTAGGCAATCTTTTTGAAATAAGACCAAGACTAGCCATGACCTTTATTATGAAATCATCATGAAATATTACATAATCACTATTTTCACATCTACTATCCTAGATGCAACACCAATTTTGCACAGTCAACATATTCCCTTCATCATCAGTCATTCTGTAATACCCCTCCTCTTACTGGTAGGATTTAGTATTTTTCAATGCGGTTGTTTGCTTCTTGTGACGATGATGATATTGTTTGAGTTGGATAGTTAGACATTTGATGATGTTGTATTCCATTAGTAGACTGTTGGTGATTACATTTATGCACTTGAGGATTTGATTATTGCGTATGACATTGTGGTTGGTTAGATGTTAGTTGATTTTCAGAATTATGATATGATGCAGTGATTTAATTACATATGTTTTGAGATGATTGTTAGTTAGAAATGTTGATTTATTGGTTATATTATAATTGTTAGAATAGGTGTGATGAAGGACAATATGGCATCACTCGTTCGCGAGTGCCCTGCTATGTTGCGATTCCTTCTCACAATGCAGTACTTCAATTTAATGTTTCGGTTTTATATATATGTATATAAGCACATGTACACAACTTCGTTTGTATGCAGGACTGCAGGTACAAGTCTCGATTCCACCTGCTTCGGCAGGACAGGGCGAGCACCAATAACCCAACGGTTAAATGTTGATACAGAGGTGACAATGAAGTCCTCCCGTCCCATGATGTCAGATCGTCTTATTTGTCTGGGATTGTTTATTTTGTGAATTTGTCGTCATTTGTGGCTTGTGTTTTGTGTGTTGTCGTATTTTGATTAATGTGGTGTTTTATAAGTTATGATTATTTAATTGATGTTGATATTTTATAAGTTGTGAATTAGTTAATTGAATGGGAATAATAATTGTGTATTTTAATATTGATTTATTTGTATGAAAATATTTAAATGTTTTATTTGATTTTTATAAAGTCATGTGTTTCAATTAAATGATAATTAAATATTAAATGTGTGTTATTTATTTTAATTAATTATCTGATTGAAGATAATTATTAGAATAAATTATTTAAATTAAATAGATAATGTGATGTGCAAGAAAAGTGGTAAAAACAGAAATTAAAGCAATAAAACAAAAAAAAGAAAAAAAAAAAGATAGTGTGAGCCAATAGGAATGGAGAGTTGGGAAAAAGCCAGTTTTTAAAGAATTGATTTTCTTTTAATTTTGATTTTTGAGAGTTTTTGAGGAAATGGGGAATATATTTTTATATTATTATGAATTTTTGGAGAGTTTTTACAGACACACAGAGATATTTGTTGGGGAAGTTGTGCAAGGGATTGGCTGGAGTATTCTGAAATTCTAGAAAGGGTTTTGAAACCTTCTGTTGTATTTGGAGAAGAATTTTAGAGAGAGATTGTCAATCTATTTCTGGTGTATGTTCTGGAGAGTCTTCTGAACAACAAAATAGGATTCAAGTTCGAAGGTGAAGTTCTGTGGAGGAGATTCAGAGGCACGATCAAGGAACACCTCGAGGGCATCAACATTAACCAGGCATCTTCAGACTTTCGAATAAGTGCTGGACGTCAGGTTCCTCTTATATTTTCTTTCTAGTACTTCCTTCTTTTATCTTTCTGCTTCAGAGAAAACCAAATAAAATCAGTTAGTCATGAGTTGTGTGAATAGGGAAAAACTGTTGTTGAATCAAAAATTAGGAAAATATATTAGATTTAAACTTCTGAAAAGAGGAGAAAATAAATATTGTATTGAACTGTTTTCCCTTTTGCCAAGAACAAAAGAAAAACCTTAGCATCTGAAATGAAATATTCAGCTTAACAAAAAAAATAAGATTTAGGGAAAATAAGGTCTTTGTTGAAAATAATAAATTTGGGGTTTATTGTTGGATATAAATATTTATATATTTATGTATGGCTGGAACTGTTCATTGCTCTATATTTTTCTTTTATTCTGTTATCTGTTATTTATCCTCTGTTCTTTATTCTGTATGTTAATATATATATATATATATTGACTTATATTGTTTTATATTTTTATATTAAAGTTTTCGTCGGCCGTACGCCTATCAGCAAATAAATTTTATAATTTTTGAATTTCGTATAAGGGCTCGGAATTTATTATTGAGAATTTCTTTTATAAAAAAAAATTTGAAATTTGAGGGGGGTTGGGTCGGCCTGAGCCGTACCCGTCCCATCCCCTCTCCTCTCTGTGCACGGCAGCCTAAGGACTGCCGCAGCAGTCCTAAGGACTGCTGGGCGCAGTCCAAAGGACTGCCACAACAGTCCCTTTGGACTGCCGTCCGCCAGGAGGTTGTACGCGTCCTTGGGGACTGCGCGCGGGCGGGCTGTTATGGCCGCCGGCCTTGCTATATGGAAAGTTTATAATTTTATTTTTTTTCATTTTTACTTTCTTTTTACTGCGTGATTTTATATATATATTTATAAATAAATATATAGATATATATATATATATATATATTTATTTATATTTATATATATAAATAAATATATTTTGGTTTATATATATATCATTTTTATTTTATTAAATATTAAATATTAAAATTTATTTTATTTAAATGAAAGGATATTTATTTTAGTATATTATAATTTATGATGCAAAATTGTGTATTTTAATTTTTAAAATGATTAATGATGTTTATATTTAGGTATTTATATTTTGAAGGAATTAGTATTATTCGATGTGATTGAACAAACATTTTAAACGGAATATAAGCGTTAATTTGTTATTGTATAGTTTATATATATATGTATAGGTGTTAAAAGTTATGATTTAAATTTAAAATAAAATAAAATAAATATATATATATATACATTATTTTATTTTATTTTATTTTATTTTATGTGATTTAATTGGGAAAACATGAAGTTTATTATTTTTGAAAAATTGAAGAAAGCAAATTAGATAAGTTAGTCAATAATTTTACTGTTCGTTAATTACGATTCTATTTCGAGTAAATTAGAGATATATTACATAATTGGTCAAATCGTCTTCTTGAGTTAGAAAATCGTGTGGTGTTGTCATTGTCTTCTATTTATTTTTATTGACTTTATCCTTGTGATGTGGGAACTCTGTTGTGTTTTTGAACCTAGTTGTGATTATTGCAAATCTCGGTCTCCTCCAGAGGCATGTCTTATATCTTTGATGTTTATACTTGTACCTTTGCGATTAGAGTATTTCATGCTTTTGAGCTTTAGTTTTTGGAATGGTTGTACGTGGTTGTAGTCGTTGTGAGTACAATTTATAGCGAGATGGACTTGCCTCGTATACTCTTGTGTTGAGTTTTATGCTGTAAAATTTATCCTTGTTTGGTTATACTTTTGGAAATTGATACTGGATGATTTATGTTAGGAAGGGTTGAACGGTTTGTTAAGAATTTTGGTTATGAGATATCGCGAGAGGGTTAATGCCTCGCATGAGCTTGTTTTGAGTATTATGTTTTATTGTTCTATTCAACCCTTGCCTAGTTTTGATTCATGTTAGGGGTCATAGGGAGAGTGGCTCTTCGTGGGCGCCAGCGCCTCAGGATGAGGAAGGGCTCAGGATAACCCACGAATGAGTAAGATAAACAAGTGATAACCTAATCAATAGATTTAGGGGGTTGGGTAGTTTAAAAACACAAGATAATAAAACATTGGATTCCTCGGCTATGCATTAGAGCTACCTTAGACTAGTGATAGACTGAGAAGGCCGTGGTCGGCATAGTGATAGTCTCGTCTTCACGAGAGACTATTGGCTCCACATTAGCTACCCTATGGTGCCGGCGCCTCAGTTAGGAGGAAGGGCCAGGATATCCGTAGATGGGTGCGGGCGCCTCAGTTGGAGGAAGGGCCAGGAAATCCCATGAGAGCTATGCGATGACACTCTCCACTTGACACCCTTGTTGCTTGTGTTGTTGCCTCTGGATGTTATCTCTTTATGATGTTTCTTTGAATTCTTGTGAATTGAATCTTGATTGTTAAGTGATAGTACTTCATGTTATCGTGATGAGTTCTTGGTTTAAATCTTGTCATGTGATTTGTGAAAATTGATGGTTGTTCATTGTGAGCTTGAGTTGTACTTGTTTTGTATCATGTTGTTGAGTCGGTTGACATTCATGGTCGGGTTCACTTCCTCGTCACCTCTGAGCACGGGGGGTGAGTTACTTGTAATTCACATGGTTGTGTGGAACATGCTCCACACCCATTGGGTTCCCCATCAGCGTCTTGTCTTCTGAGCTTTCCGCAGTGCAGATGTTCCAGTGATCAATTGTACTTCATATTTCATTATACTTGTATCAATCCCCATGTTGGGAGATTCTATGTAAATCATTTGTAAAAGAAAATTGTAATGTAAGATTATAACGATGATGTAATAGTTAGGTTCATTTGTAACTCTTTTAAGAGAGTTATCATGGATGTATTATGTGATGTTTATTGTTATCGCATCACGGTTATTGGATGTACCATTGTTTATGGTTATTATAAAATTAAATGGTTATGTTGTTTTCATTATTTTTATTTTGTGTTGTGGTTGCAATGTAACCTCGCGTGCCCCAGAGAACCAAGTGTATTAATGCTATGTGTTATGCTATGTGTTTATGATTTAATGTTGTTACATGTTACTTTTATTATTTAGAAAAAAATTATTCGTGTTATGTGTGTGTTCTCTGGGGTTTGCACGACGGGCGTTACAACTTGGTATCAGAGTGAGGTTCATACACTGGGCACTATGTGTGCTCACTATGTAACCTTGCGTTTTGTCCCTAGAGTCTAGAGTTTCATTTGTGTTGTTGTGTTTGTTGTGAACCTAAGTTTCTTCCGTTAGTCGGTCTCAGGGTAGTGGTGCAGGAAACTGATGGAAAGGATAGGACCCTCGGTGTAGTGCGCAATGCACCGATATCCTTCCTATCAAGGATGCACTATGAACCCCTATGTCATTGTGTGATATGGTTTCCAATGATGTGAGTTATGTGTATGGTTTTGGCGTGATCTCTGCATGGCTGTTGCATGCTTACTCTTATCTATTTAATGGCTTCCTGGAGTAAGCCATATCCTTGGGGGGGAGGATGTAAAACCCCCATATTACTAATACTTGTATTATTATTTCTTACTCTTATGTGTGAGCTTGATTCTATTCTTTATGGGTGATTAGTTCACCGTCTTAGGTGTGAGGATGCCTCCTGTATTAGGGAATGTTATTTCCTTCTAGTTACTGGCTTCCAGGAGTAAGCCGATTTTATGAGGGGGAGGATGTAATACCCCTCCTCTTACTGGTAGGATTTAGTATTTTTCAATGCGGTTGTTTGCTTCTTGTGACGATGATGATATTGTTTGAGTTGGATAGTTAGACATTTGATGATGTTGTATTCCATTAGTAGACTGTTGGTGATTACATTTATGCACTTGAGGATTTGATTATTGCATATGACATTGTGGTTGGTTAGATGTTAGTTGATTTTCAGAATTATGATATGATGCAGTGATTTAATTAGATATGTTTTGAGATGATTGTTAGTTAGAAATGTTGATTTATTGGTTATATTATAATTGTTAGAATAGGTGTGATGAAGGACAATATGGCATCACTCGTTCGTGAGTGCCCTGCTATGTTGCGATTCCTTTTCACAATGCAGTACTTCAATTTAATGTTTTGGTTTTATATATATGTATATATGCACATGTACACAACTTCGTTTGTATGCAGGACTGCAGGTACAAGTCTCGATTCCACCTGCTTCGGAAGGACAGGGCGAGCACCAATAACCCAATGGTTAAATGTTGATACACAGGTGACAATGAAGTCCTCCCATCCCATGATGTCAGATCGTCTCGTTTGTCTGGGATTGTTTATTTTGTGAATTTGTCGTCATTTGTGGCTTGTGTTTTGTGTGTTGTCGTATTTTGATTAATGTGGTGTTTTATAAGTTATGATTATTTAATTGATGTTGATATTTTATAAGTTGTGAATTAGTTAATTGAATGGGAATAATAATTGTGTATTTTAATATTGATTTATTTGTATGAAAATATTTAAATGTTTTATTAAATTTTTATAAAGTCATGTCTCAATTAAATGATAATTAAATATTAAATGTGTGTTATTTATTTTAATTAATTATCTGATTGAAGATAATTATTAGAATAAATTATTTAAATTAAATAGATAATGTGATGTGCAAGAAAAGTGGTAAAAACGGAAATTAAAGCAATAAAACAAATAAAAATAAAAAAAAAAGACAGTGTGAGCCAATAGGAATGGAGAGTTGGGAAAAAGCCAGTTTTTAAAGAATTGATTTTCTTTTAATTTTGATTTTTGAGAGTTTTTGAGGAAATGGGGAATATATTTTTATATTATTATGAATTTTTGGAGAGTTTTTACAGACACACAGAGATATTTGTTGGGGAAGTTGTGCAAGGGATTGGCTGGAGTATTCTGAAATTCTAGAAAGGGTTTTGAAACCTTCTGTTGTATTTGGAGAAGAATTTTAGAGAGAGATTGTCAATCTATTTCTGGTGTATGTTCTGGAGAGTCTTCTGAACAACAAAATAGGATTCAAGTTCGAAGGTGAAGTTCTGTGGAGGAGATTCGGAGGCACGATCAAGGAACACCTCAAGGGCATCAGCATTAACCAGGCATCTTCAGACTTTCGAATAAGCGCTGGACGTCAGGTTCCTCTTATATTTTCTTTCTAGTACTTCCTTCTTTTATCTTTCTGCTTCAGAGAAAACCAAATAAAATCAGTTAGTCATGAGTTGTGTGAATAGGGAAAAACTGTTGTTGAATCAAAAATTAGGAAAAGATATTAGATTTAAACTTCTGAAAAGAGGAGAAAATAAATATTGTATTGAACTGTTTTCCCTTTTGCCAAGAACAAAAGAAAAAAACCTTAGCATCTGAAATGAAATATTCAGCTTAACAAAAAAAAAATAAGATTTAGGGAAAATAAGGTCTTTGTTGAAAATAATAAATTTGGGGTTTATTGTTGGATATAAATATTTATATATTTATGTATGGCTGGAACTGTTCATTGCTCTATATTTTTCTTTTATTCTGTTATCTGTTATTTATCCTCTGTTCTTTATTCTGTATGTTAATATATATATATATATATTGACTTATATTGTTTTATATTTTTATATTAAAGTTTTCGTCGGCCGTACGCCTATCAGCAAATAAATTTTATAATTTTTGAATTTCGTATAAGGGCTCAGAATTTATTATTGAGAATTTCTTTTATAAAAAAATTTGAAATTTGAGGGGGGTTGGGTCGGCCTGAGCCGTACCCGTCCCATCCCCTCTCCTCTCTGTGCACGGCAGCCTAAGGACTGCCGCAGCAGTCCTAAGGACTGCTGGGCGCAGTCCAAAGGACTGCCACAACAGTCCCTTTGGACTGCCGTCCGCAGCAGTCCCAGGACTGTTGTACGCAGTCCTTGGGGACTGCGCGCGGGCGGGCTGTTATGGCCGCCGGCCTTGCTATATGGAAAGTTTATAATTTTATTTTTTTTCATTTTTACTTTCTTTTTACTGCGTGATTTATATATATATTTATAAATAAATATATAGATATATATATATATTTATTTATATTTATATATATAAATAAATATATTTTGGTTTATATATATATCATTTTTATTTTATTAAATATTAAATATTAAAATTTATTTTATTTAAATGAAAGGATATTTATTTTAGTATATTATAATTTATGATGCAAAATTGTGTATTTTAATTTTTAAAATGATTAATGATGTTTATATTTAGGTATTTATATTTTGAAGGAATTAGTATTATTCGATGTGATTGAACAAACATTTTAAACAAAATATAAGCGTTAATTTGTTATTGTATAGTTTATATATATATGTATAGGTGTTAAAAGTTATGATTTAAATTTAAAATAAAATAAAATAAATATATATATACATTATTTTATTTTATTTTATTTTATTTTATGTGATTTAATTGGGAAAACATGAAGTTTATTATTTTTGAAAAATTGAAGAAAGCAAATTAGATAAGTTAGTCAATAATTTTATTGTTCGTTAATTACGATTCTATGTCGAGTAAATTAGAGATATATTACGTAATTGGTCGAATCGTCTTCTTGAGTTAGAAAATCGTGTGGTGTTGTCATTGTCTTCTATTTATTTTTATTGACTTTATCCTTGTGATGTGGGAACTCTATTGTGTTTTTGAACCTCGTTGGGATTATTGCAAATCTCGGTCTCCTCCAGAGGCATGTGTTATATCTTTGATGTTTATACTTGTACCTTTGCGATTAGAGTATTTCATGCTTTTGAGCTTTAGTTTTTGGAATGGTTGTACGTGGTTGTAGTCATTGTGAGTACGATTTATAGCGAGATGTACTTGCCTCGTATATTCTTGTGTTGAGTTTTATGCTGTGAAAGTTATCCTCGTTTGGTTATACTTTTGGAAATTGATACTAGATGATTTATGTTAGGAAGGGTTGAACGGTTTGTTAAGAATTTTGGTTATGAGATATCGCAAGAGGGTTAATGCCTCGCATGAGCTTGTTTTGAGTATTATGTTTTATTGTTCTATTCAACCCTTGCCTAGTTTTGATTCATGTTAGGGGTCATAGGGAGAGTGGCTCTTCGTGGGCGCCGGCGCCTCAGGATGAGGAAGGGCTCAGGATAACCCACGAATGAGTAAGCTAAACAAGTGATAACCTAATCAATAGATTTAGGGGGTTGGGTAGTTTAAAAACACAAGATAATAAAACATTGGATTCCTCGGCTATGCATTAGGGCTACCTTAGACTAGTGATAGACTGAGAAGGCTGTGGTCGGCATAGTGATAGTCTCGTCTTCACGAGAGACTATTGGCTCCGCATTAGCTACCCTATGGTGTCGGCGCCTCAGTTAGGAGGAAGGGCCAGGATATCCGTAGATGGGTGTCGGTGCCTCAGTTGGAGGAAGGGCTAGGAAATCCCATGAGAGCTATGCGATGACACTCTCCACTTGACACCCTTGTTGCTTGTGTTGTTGCCTCTGGATGTTATCTCTTTACGATTTTTCTTTGAATTCTTGTGAATTGAATCTTTATTGTTAAGTGATAGTACTTCATGTTATCGTGATGAGTTCTTGGTTTAAATCTTGTCATGTGATTTGTGAAATTTGATGGTTGTTCATTGTGAGCTTGAGTTGTACTTGTTTTGTATCATGTTGTTGAGTCGGTTGACATTCATGGTCGGGTTCACTTCCTCATCACCTCTGAGCACGGGGGGTGAGTTACTTGTAATTCACATGGTTGGGTGGAACGTGCTCCGCACCCGTTGGGTTCCCCATCAGCGTCTTGTCTTCTTAGCTTTCCACAGTGCAGATGTTCCAGTGATCAGTTGTACTTCATATTTCATTATACTTGTATCAATCCCCATGTTGGGAGATTATATGTAAATCATTTGTAAAAGAAAATTGTAATGTAAGATTATAACGATGATGTAATAGTTAGGCTCATTTGTAACTCTTTTAAGAGAGTTATCATGGATGTATTATGTGATGTTTATTGTTATCGCATCACGGTTATTGGATGTACCATTGTTTATGGTTATTATAAAATTAAATGGTTATGTTGTTTTCGTTATTTTTATTTTGTGTTGTGGTTGCAATGTAACCTCGCGTGCCCCAGAGAACCAAGTGTATTAATGCTATGTGTTATGCTATGTGTTTATGAGTTAATGTTGTTACATGTTACTTTTATTATTTAAAAAGAAATTATTCGTGTTATGTGTGTGTTCTCTGGGGTTTGCACGACGGGCGTTACACATTCCAAAAGACATTCTTTTATCCCATCTATTTCTATTTTGGTACAATATTAAATGACATAGTAGAGAGTATTTCCTAAAAGTGATGGGAGCTATGTTCTCTCTTGCAAAAATCCCTCATGTAGCCCTTTCTCAATTTTAGCAGCAAATTCATACTCAATGTTGACTTCAGGATTTTGTATCTTCATTGCCATCATCATGAGATAGGTTGGCCTCCACTCTTCAGCATTGTAGCATCAAAAGAAGTGCACCTTGCTTGATTCATGAATAATTAATGATAATCTGAACTTAATGTTTCCTTTTTCTAGTGTTGTGAGGTGTTTTACACATCCACATTAGGTCTTGGGCCCTTGCAAACTAAATAAAATACATTTATTGATGTCTTGTAAAGGTGTTGTAAAGTGTTGTAAATGACTTTCACACTTTTCTAGACTTTTATTAAGAATTTAAGTATAATGGACCTATCTCTCCCTTGATTTAATGTTTTAGAATGCATTTAATTGCATTCTCGCATTAATCTAAAAGCCAAGTGTAAATTAAACCTAGTTTTAATCTAGTGTTGTAATGCATTTCACACATTCACATTGGATCTTGTGTATTTCTAGGCTAAGTGGACCTCATTTTAATGTTGTAAAGTGTATTTAACCACACTTTAACATTTAAATTTGTGTCCCTAGCCATAATCACCCTTTATATCATCATTAATAGGCCCCTAGGCCCCTTTTTTTTGCATCCCAAGGCATATTTTGGCTAGTGTCCTAACAAAAACACTTTAAAACCCTAAAATATTGAAGACCCACCTCAAAAACCTCATGGTGGGACTCATTCGCCACCTTGGGTGAATGAGTCCCCTTAGGTGGGACCCATTCACCAAGTGTGGTGAATGAGTCCCTTTTGGGGACATTTTCAAAATTGAGTGGGAAAATTGTAATTCTAACTTGAATTTTGAGGAATGTCAGCCTTGGGGATCAAAATAATGGCCATTTGAGTGCCTTGCCTATATAAAAAAGCTTCCAAATACTCATTTCATCCAAGAAACATAAGGTGTTCAAGTTTTCAAATCAAGCAAGCAATATTTAGGCATTTCAAGTCTTCATTAGGATAACATTCAAGATCATTTCTAAGGCATTCAAGGGTAGATTCTTCATCCATTGTTGTAGCAGTTCAAGATCCATCATAATGGAAAGTTTATAATTGCATTAATTCATGTTCATGCTTCATTATCTTATTTCATCATTTTGGTTTAATTACCTAAAAGGGGTTTGACCAAGGAAAACCCCTATTTCTTAACAATCAACATTTTCTCTCTCTCTCTTCGTGTGATTGCAAATCTAGGTGTTTTGAAGGCTTGGAGATGATTGAAGAATAAGTTACAAAATTTTTGGAGTCATTTCCCTACTTGTAAGGTTACAATATTCACATAAAGTCATTAATAGACCCTAAAATTAGGGTTTTGGGTTTGGACACCTAGAGGAATAAAAAGAGCACACCAAGAGATACAAATTCCACTTCTGAGTTTCTAGAAAATTCAAAGTGGACTCATTCATCAAGAATGGTTAATGAGTCCCACTACACCCATTTTTTAGAGATTTTTATGGATTTGGATACCCATTTGGCTAAAATAGGCTCCAGTGCAGTTTTCTAGAATTGGGACTTATTCACCCAAAATGGAAAATGAGTCCCACTAGGTCTAAAATTAACATTTTCAGGATTTCAAAACCCCATTCCATCTCCAACAAGTTTCCAAGTTCACACTTATAGTTTTACAACTTTCTATTCTATTCTTCTTGCATTTTCAAGTCACTTAGTTCAATTTTGCATATCACACTATGTTTTCCAACATTTCTATCTTTTCCAAGTTTACACTTGGTGGTGAACCCTCATTTGCTAACATATCAGGTCCCTAGAACCTTCCCTTTGTTATATTTCAATCTCCTTTGCATTGAAATCTCAAGGATTTGTTCTTGATTGAATAATGTTGTTTTGTCTCTCTCCTTTTAGGTCCAAAACCCTAGAAGTGAAAAGAGAGCACAAAATTCTCTTATTCATTTTGGTTAACCTACTTTTCAAATACCTTATTTTCTAATCTAGAGTCCATCATCATACTAGATCTAGTTTACATTAACTTTGCATTAGGATTTGTGTTGGTTAATTTGCATCTAGGGTTTCTAAATTTTTGCATTAGTGAAAGTGCATATAGGCTGCATTTTTACATCTCAAATAATTGAAGATAATAAAAAAAACTACATTTTCATTTAGGATACACATAAAAAATTAAAAAGCATAAAAATTAATTGAATTTTTTTGAAATTTGTGAAAAAAATACCTACTGGGACTCATTCACCACCTTGGGCGAATTAGTCCCAGTGCACCCCTAAAACTGCCTTTTACAACACTGAAAACCTTGTTTCTGTACTTTTGTATGCTTCCATTAACTATTTGTATCAGTTGGATGAGTTTCTATTACATGCATTTCATTAGATCTCACTTAAATTAGCTCATTTCAGGCATTTCTCAATTTCAAATTTGCATTTACATTATTTCATCTTTTAGGTTGTTGCATAATGTAACCAACATATTACCTTGTTTCATATCTAAACAATTGTATTTAAACATTTCACTTTAAGTCATTGCATTTCACTTTCTTTACTTTTCCATGATAGCATGTTTACTTTCACAACATGTGGCTTTGATATGGTTAAAAATGGATTGCATAAATATAAAATCCCCTCTTATGAGTTCAATTTAGATTACAACGGTGAGGTCATTAAGAAACATGTTAATTATCAAACCATTGACATAATCTTTAACATTACATTTCCCATTGGTGAGGATGGTAGTGTAGACAATCATAACAATCATACTTGTTCTTCTCTCGACACCTCTCCTATTGGTGACAAAGGTATCTTAGTGAAAGAAGATATAAGCATTGAGGGTCTTGATTGAACCTCTCCTCATCCCCCTTTGGAATAAATTAGAGAACAAGAAGATGAGATCATAGCCACCACTTTGCTTATCCCAAATCCATCCTTCAACACCCACCCTATGTATAAGAAGGATTTAGTAAAAGAGGATACAATCATGAACGATCATGAAAATCACATTTTTCAAGAGGACATGTTGATTGAAAGTGATAACCTTATCTCTCTCCTTCCTAATGTCCCTAACATTTAGAAAGACCTATTTGAACAAAATAATTTAACCCATCATAATCATGACAATCATAGTGGTCCTTCTCTTGATGCCTCCCCTAATTGTGATGAAGCTACCTTACAAAATATAATCGTGGAATGTGATGAACATATTACAAGCCCTCCTACTAGGGAGGATAATATGGCACAAGTGAATGAGACCATAGAAAAAAATGACAAACAAATAGAGCCTTCTCCTAATATCCCCACTATTGATAAACAAGATAATCCAACCATTGATCATTCCCCTACTTGTAATAAATTCATTTTAGAATAACCAAACCTCGAATTTCAAGAACATGTGGTTTGAAATTCTCCTAAAAAATCCCCTCCTAGGGAGGATATCATGGTGCAAGAAAAGGATAACATTGAAAAATAATGATATAGTGTCCTTAGCAAAAGATTATGAGGCAACATTAGAATCTCCTTCACTAAAGGATGTTAATATTATTCAATTTCAACTCATCCTTTACCCACCTTCCCACCTTCACACAAGCAACAAACTCAAAACAAACCCAAAATCATCCTTTACCCACCTAAGAACAATGTTTTGTAGCAGCCGAGTCAAAATACCGTTGCTCATACATATAACACTAGGAACAATCTTCAACCAAGACAAACACCTTAAACCTTCCTCCAATTTCCTAATCCTATCCTACCTAACCCCATCTTACTAAGTCATCCTAGTTTATCTCCACAAAGTGGAAAGGTGTAAATCTTGTTTAACAACTTAAAAACACTCTTGCAAAGATATCCCTATAGGACCTAATTTAGAATTCACCTAAATATCACACTATGCTTCAAATAGCCTTGCAACAATTTCCTATCCCTTATAATTTGAAACTAAATGACCTAACAGCCATGATTCAAGGAACAAATTTTGACATTATTTTCCACCAAAGTGAACTCCCCGCTTTGGAAGTGAAAAAACAAAATGAAGCTTTCATAATAATATCTCAATTAAAAATAAAAGGGATAAATAGAACTCTTCTAGATATCGGTTATGCCCTTAATATGTGTAGTGTGTAGCATGATCCTTCTAGATAGGCTTGGCATTAATAAATCAAGCATTCAACCCAAGTCTTTATCTATTAAGGGATTTGAAAATACAACAAAAAAAAAAAATTACTCGACATGATTACTTTTCCTATTACAGCTAGAGAAGCAACATTAGAAACATTCATCCATGTCATGTCTAGCAATATTTCATATAATATCCTTTTAGGAAGACCACAGATTCATGTAATGACTAGTGTGCCTTCCACTCTTCATCATAAAATAAAGTATATTTACAAGAACAAAGTGTACACACATGATGTTGATCCTGAGCCCAATAGTGTCTTACAACTTGAGAAAAGAAAAGAAAATCCTTTGCCAACATTAACACCAACTACACAAGTGGAACCTGCACAATAGAAAGAAAAATAAAACATATTGAACAATTCACAAAGCTATTAGAAGATTATTGGGGTTCCTTAAACTTTTAACATACATTCATGGGAAAGTACAAGATCATAAAAAAAATATTCAAATAAGGGACACAAAAAAGCAGTAACGTCAACATAAAACTTGAAAGACCCTTCAAAATCATCCACCTCAACCACTTTAGAACAAATGATAACAAACTACACAAAAAACTTTGACGAAATTAAACATGAACAACCACAAAATCCAAAAGAGATGAAGAAGCTTTATGGAAAAGGTTATGAGCTTATGAAACAACTTGGATATAGTGGAAAAGGATGTGGTGCTAGAGAACAAGGTATCCATGTGTCAGTCGAGCCTAACATGCAAGAAACAACTCGTGTTCTTGGTTATTTTCCTTTGATAGAAATAAACAAGCCTTCACTTAACATCAACACTAGTGGTCTTGGTTGTTATCCTTTTCTTGAAATGAAATAAAAAAAGACATCTTCGCTTAATGTCAAGGAGAGAACAAAAAACTAATGATTTGAGTTTGTTATATTTTACACCATCCTATAAAGGAGAGAAAAAAAATCTCAATCTAAAGAGTCTTTTGTAAGTATGACATCTTGTACTAAGAAAGAGGTATCTTTGTCACAAACTATAGGAACACCTTCTACCATTGATCAAGAGGGTATCTTGTCGAGACTCCTCGAAGATCACTTGATATCCCTTCCTCCAAGAACATGAAACTAAAACTTATTTTCATCCTATTTGACTCACCCTTGTACTTCACTAAGTGGTGGCAAGGGGTTAATTAGCCTTGTCCTTGTATGTCACTTGTCATTGTCTCTTTTGGCTAGTTTATTACCTTTCATGCACATATAAGAGAAAGCTTGGGATGTGGACGACATGTCTTAAGTTGGCTCGCATGTGACATACTTATTCATGATGTAGATTGATTCAAAAACATATGACTTAGAATAGGGATTTTGAATAAGCTCTCATGTCTTCTTCTACTTAAAAGAAATTGCTCATAGTAATGGTGTTAGCAACCACTTTAAAGTGGGGGAATACATCGACACTCATGTTTCACAGCATCATTTTTATTTTTTCTTGTGATGCATCCTTTTCTTGGTGGTGTCATTGGGATTGATTTTCTCCAAGAGCATGATATTTATTTGAGTTGTCCTCTCTTGGAAACATTGGGTATGATGTTCCCTAAGAATAGACCTTGCACGAACTAAGCAAAATCCCTTTTAACATTCCTTACACTATTTACAATGTTTATGAGTTTCAAGAAGTTTTGCTTGCCTCATGGAGCTCAAAGATCATTTTTGTGTGGAACCTTTTCAAAGTTATTAGGAGGTATAACTTTGGTATGGTTTGAGCAAGAATCCCAATCTGAGGCATGACTTTCCCCATAGCCACTTGCATGTGTGTGACTACATATCAGCCATGAGTGTATGTTTATCACCTTTTTGGACTTCTCACTCAACAGACAACCATGAGTTTTGTCACCTCATAGTGAGTGTGAATTTTTGGATAAAAATCCTAGATCTTATCCACATTGTGTTGGAAAAATGGTCGAAGCTTGATCCACCTTTTTATTTATTTATTTATTTATTTATTTATTTATTTATTTGCTTAGTTGTACTTCTCTTCCTTCTAGTTATTGTCATTACATGATCGCATATCTTGTTTTTCTACAAATGATTAACCTTGTGCATTTCCTTTTGCACTTATGTCAGTTTAACTTAGGATCCTGGATCTTGGGGGCTTGACTACCTCCTTCATCTTTGTTATCCTAGACCATTTGCATTGGTAAGATTGAACCCCTTTTGAATGTCTACTTTACTATGTGTTTGAAGCAAGTTCATCCTCTCACTAAAGAAGGGGGCTAAATGTACTATCAAAAAATGTTCACCTTTCTTGATTTAGGAATAATTAATGATAAATTGAACTTAATTTCACCTTGTTCTAGTGTTGTGAGGTGTTTTACACATCCACATTAGTTCCTGTGCCATTGCAGATTGAATAAAATGCATTTATCAATGTCTTGTAAAGGTGTTGTAAAGTGTCGTAAATGACTTTCAAACTTTTATAGACTTTTATTAAGCATTTAAGTCTAGAATGGACCTATCTCTCCCTTAATTTAATGTTTTAAAATGTGTTTAATTACATTCTCACATTAATCTAAAAGGTTTGTAAATTAAACCTAGTTTTAATCTAGTGTTGTAATGTGTTATACACATTCACATTGGATATTGTGCCTTTATAGGCTAAGTGGACCTCATTTTAATTTTGTAGAGTGTATTTAACCACACTTTCACATTGAAATTTGTGTCCCTATCCCTAATCACCCTTGATATCATCATCAATAGGACCCTAGGCCCCATTTTTTTTGCATCCCAAGGCATAGTTTGGCTAATATCCTGACAAAAACACTTTAAAACCCTAAAATATTGAAGACCCACCTCAAAAATCTCAAGGTGGGACTCATTTTCCACCTTGGGAAAATGAGTCCCCTTAGGTGGGACCCATTCACCAAGGGTGGCGAATGAGTCCCTTTTGGTGACTTTTTCAAAATTGATTGGGAAAATTACAATTCTAACTTGAATTTTGAGGAATGTCAACCTTAGGGATCAAAATAACAACCATTTGAGTGCCTTTCCTATATAAAAAATATTCAAAATCCTCATTTCATCCAAGAAACATAAGGTATTCAAGTTTTCAATTCAAGCAAGCAATAGCTAGGCATTTCAAGTCTTCATTAGGATAACATTCAAGATCATTTCTAAGGCATTCAAGGGTACATTATTCATCCATTGTTGTAGAAATTCAAGATCCATCATCATGGTAAGTTTCTAATTGCATTATTTCATGTTCATGCTTCATTATCTTATTTCATCATTTTGGTTTAATTACCTAAAATGGGTTTGACCAAGAAAACCCCTATTCCTTAACAATCAACATTTTCTCTCTCTTTGTGTGATTGCAGATCTAGGTTTTTTGAAGGCTTGGAGATTATTGAAGAATAAGTTACAAACTTGTTGGAGTCATTTCCAAACTTGCAAGGTAAAAATATTCACAAAAATTCATTGACAACCCTAACAATAAGGGTTTCAGATCCGGACACCTAGACACTAGTACACAAACAACAATATATGACTAAATAAACTACTAAAAATTGCATATAAATCACTAAGTTTGGTCACTTGACCATTAGTAGTTTATTTCCGGTCATTTATAACGTGACCAAATTTATGGCTAAACAATTTTAGTCATTTATTTTTACTCATTGATTTGGTCATTGATTTGGTCATTGATTTGGTCATTGATTTAGTCATTAATTTAGTCATTGATTTAGTCGTTAATTTAGTCATTAATTGTTATTAACTGGTCATTTATTTAGTCATGGTAGTGATTTATTTAGTCATATATTTAGTCATTAATTTAGTCATATATTTAATCATTAATTTAGTCATTAATTGTTGTTAACTGGTCATTTATTTAGTCAAGGTAGTCATATATTTAGTCATATATTTAGTCATTATTTTAGTCATATATTTAGTTATTTAGTCATTTAGTCATATTTAGTCATTAATTTAATCATTAATTTAGTCATATATTTAGTCATTATTTTAGTCATTACTTTAGTCATATATTTAGTTATTTAGTCATTTAGTTATATTTAGTCATTAATTTAATCATTACTTTAGTCATATAGTTTGTCATTAATTTAGTCATTTTATTTACTAGTTTCCATTAATTGGTAGTAAATATAATCACGAAATAAATAATTTATTAAATACCATAATTTTTATAGTGTAAAACTAACATAATATTAAATTTGAACTAAAACATAAAAGTAAATAAAAATATTACATATGCGTACAAGCTACAACATACTAAAATTAAAAGATCGATACAACATCATGATAAATAAAGGTAATCTACAATAATTTTTTTTTAATGCAAATATATATCAATATATATATCAAGTTATAAGATGTCAAAGATGTCTAAGAGTACATATGTAAATATAATCAAAAATGTCAAAGTTGTCTAAGAGTTTCCAAGTCTTTCAAATACACCATGATAATTAATATCCTTGGACAACATATTCAAAATACTACATAAAGTAGTGAGCCAAGATGTCTAGCAACTAGTACATGATAAATATGTTCAACTATGTCATTTTTTGCAAATATTTTTTTGGCCACTATGTGAAGGTTCCCTCTTTCTCTTTCAGACGAACAACTCCATCTATTTTGTCTTCATAACCAAGGGGTATGTTACTTGTGACCTTTAAAATGTTTACATTTGCATCCCTTGTTCCTTTCAAGTTGACTCCATGTTCAATAGATAGGGAGTGAATCCACCCAATGCCCACAACATCACCATCTAATGGATCCAACACCTTAACTTTATCTCCTTCTTTGAGTTTATCAATACATTTTTGCAAAAAGAAAAAAGAAAAACACATTATAACATAAAATTGCATAAAGGTTTCCAACAAATAACACATTATCCATGTTCCTACTAAACTTGTATAAAGGATTCCAACAAATTTTTATGCATGAATAACATAAAATAATAAACTTGTATAGTTTTCTCTTTAGATTACAACAGCTACATGCAGCTCAATCAATATCTCATTCAGACAAATAAAAAATTGTAAGATTTAATATTCAATACCATAGAACACATAAAATACAATAAAATGTGTTCACTGAGGTCATCACAGAACTCACCGTGTTTGGAGAAGCAAGCTACTTTCCACTCAACATACTAGTAGTTGATCTTTTTACAAACCCATTCTCATAAGCCTGCTTGTGCATACACATCAGCAATTTAAATATCAACAAGCATTCCATATTAACTATTGTTCAGTAACCTTATTACAAACTTTCCTTATAACATAGAAAATAGGAGAAAATTACAAAACATAGATTTCTACGAAGGTGTGAGGAGTCAAAAACTAGGAAAAAATAATTTTTTATCCAAAACCTGTGGATGATAGTTAATTTTTGTTCAAATTTTCAATTCAACTTATAAACTCAAAGTTAACATTTTGAAAAAATGATTTGACTAGGTATAGGGTTGGTTTCCATCCACACATAAGGAGATTCGTAAAAAAGGATGCACAAGGCAGCCAAAAATAAATCCAAAGCATGGCATTCAACTTATATTATATTTGATTTATAACAATCCTTGGAAGATATGTTGATTTTTTATTACGTTCAAAAGTTGCACTTCATGTTCCTACTAAACTTGCATAAAGGCTTCCAACAAATTTTTATGCATGAATAACATAAACTAATAAACTTGCATAGTTTTCTCTTTAGATTACAACAGCTTCATGCAACTCAATCAATATCTCATTCAGACAAATAAAAAATTGTAAGATTTAATATTCAATACCATAGAACACATAAAATACGATAAAATGTGTCCATTGAGGTCATCAAAGAACTCACTATGTTTGGAGAAGCAAGTTGCTTTCCACTCAACATACTAGCAGTTGATCTTTTTACAAACCCATTCTCATCAGCCTGCTTGTGCATACACATCAACAATTTAAATATCAACAAGTATTCCATATTAACTATTTTTTAGTAACCTTATTACAAACTTGCATTATAACATATTAGAAAACAAGAGAAAATTACAAAACAAACATTTCTGCCAAGGTGTGAGGAGTCAAAAACCAGGAAAAAATAATTTCTTATCCAAAACATGTGGATGATAGTTAATTTTTGTTCAAAATTTCAATTCAGCTTATAAACTCAAAGTTAACATTTTGAAAAAATGATTTGACCAGTTATAGGGTTGGGTTTCATCCACACATAAGGAGATTAGTAAAAAAGGATGCACAAGGTAGCCAAAAATAAATCCAAATCATGACATTCAACTTATATTATATTTGATCTATAAAAATCCTTGGAAGATATGTTGAGTTTTTATGATGTTAAAAAGTTACACTTCATCCATGTTCCTATTGAACTTGCATAAAGGTTTCCAGAAATTTTTATGCATGATTAACATAAACTAATAAACTTGTAAAATTTTCTCTTTAGATTACAGTAGCTACATGCAGCTCAATCAATATCTCATTCAAATAAATAAAAAAATGTAAGATTTAATATTCAATACCATAGAACACAGAAAATATGATAATATGTGTTCATTGAGGTCATCACAAAACTCGCTGTGTTTGAAGAAGCAAGTTGTTTTCCACTCAACATACTAGTAGCTGATCTTTTTACAAACCCATTCTCATCAGCTTGCTTGTGCATACACATTAGCAATTTAAATATCAACAAGCATTCCATATTAACTATTGTTCAATAACCTTATCACAAACTTTCCTTATAACATATTAGAAAATAAGAGAAAATTACAAAACAAACATTTCTACCAAGGTGTGAGGAGTCAAAAACCAGGAAAAAATATTTTCTTATCCAAAACCTATGGATGATAGTTAATTTTTGTTCAAATTTTCAATTTAGCTTATAAACTCAAAGTTAACATTATAACCTTTCAAACCAATATCACTTGGTTTATCTAGTTTAATATCCAATTCTCTATTGCGAGTCCTTTGATCTTTTATCTTAGCAAAAAATGCTAGGCATGTGATGTGCTTTTTACCTTTTCAAAAAAATCCCCTTTCTCCTAGTTGCTTGCATTTATTTGGTAAGAGTTGCTCTTAAAAAAGGTTGATTTTGGAGCTACTTTTATTGTTTGGTGAGATCACATGCACTCTATTTAATACATTCAAATTAAGGAATTCACTTGAAATCATACATTTATAACTCAAGCTAAATAGAAAGATATACAAACTATTTTACTCCTTACAAGCAAGATCTATTCATTTGTTATATTCATGGGCTTATGAGTAGTTCATTCCAAGCTTTTCTGATTAGTTTATGTTACAATTTTTTTAGATTCTATCTCAATAAAATCATATGGAAAGCCTTTGATATTGTATTCATCTATTGGATCTCATATTGGTTTTTAAAGCCACAAAAAACTAGAGTCGGTATTTATGCTATGGAAGTAGATGAAAGGGTTGCTTGTATCCCGCTCATTAAATGTGGTCTATGATGAATAAGGAAATAGAGAGAGCACTTCAATAATACAACAAAGGTTTTTCCTTCCTTCTCGCCCACATTTATATTGATTGTTTGATGATGTCAACTACCAAGCACATAATAAATATACAGTAACACATATTTTTCTTCCATGCCTAGTGGCTAGACAAGGATATGACAAATTTCAATTTTCACTACTATCTCTATTTTTTTAACTTGGAGATTTCTATTGTTTTCATACCAATTAAAGATCACCTGCTAATTTTGATGTCCACTTCTTTACAATATTTACCAAGTCTCTTTATTTGTATACAATTGAAGAAAAATAATATTGAGTGTTGTAAATTTAAAAAATTTCTCATCTTTTATAGAAATGCAGTTGTGAAATATCCTTGACAAGGTTCAAGATTATTTTATCTAGTAAGAAATTACAATTTTTATTGACAGATGAGAAATTGCCAAATTTGGCCTTTGTGGCCCAATTGAGTACAATTTTTTATGTCAATGTCATGACAAGGATCAAGTTTGATGAGTTTCTTCCTTCCTTGCTGTCCCATGGAAATTGCCCAAATTAGTGGGAAAAAATGTAGCTTTGGTTGATCCTTGGAAGCTTCACACAAGGCATGTGGACTAAACCTTCTACAATAGAGAACTAAGAATAGGCCTATTTCTTATCACAAAGATAATAATCTCTTGTGATTTCAGAGTTGAGGAAAAAGAGACCTCTAATTGATCATTTTAGTAGGTAGGAACTTAATTCTTAACCCTGCCCATATGTACTTTTGTAGTTGTTTAGAGAGGAAATTCTTTGCAATATGCAAATTGCCTGTTATACTGGCCATTGTTATTCTTAGATTAGGGGAACAATAATTTTAAGGTGGAATTATCTGATGTTGGAATATCCAATATAATTAATTAAAATGTAGAAGGGAGCACAATCATGTGAGAAAATCGGCACAGTGGGTGCTCACTGATATACTAGTTTATATGGATGACTGTTGGTATATTATCTATTTTGTTGCCCATTGATTTAATTATGTGGCCCCTAGGAGTCTAGACCTCGATGGAAAACTTGGTAAAAAGATCAAACTCAAGATGAAATCATGAGATGAGAATTCTACTATTGATAAGAAAATTTTAGGCTTCCCATACATGAAAATTAGTACAAAAAGATATCAAAAGACCCCAGTACAAGCAAATGTAAGATAGTAGAAAAATAGTCACCAAACTATTCTAGTACAAATAAATATTATTGACTTCCATCAAAACTTCTCTCCAAGATAACTCGTAACAGCCATGCAGTAATATGACTACAGAGTTATATCAATGCCTACTTAGTCCCCATCTAGTTTTTCATTTTCATCTCAACTACAAAAACCTCCTTCTAGTGAAACCCTCTTGAAATTGCTATCATCACAATGAAATCAAATCCTCATTTTCAAAGCATTAAAACTGTAGCATTGAAAACATCTATGAGTAGACCTATAACACCCTCATATGTTTATCATCTTTCACTTCTTTGATTCCCCAGTGCACTGAGTCTCCTCTTTGTGCATTCCTTATGTT
>VDFB02106904.1:0-22766 GCA_007258455.2 Sequoia sempervirens | reverse complement strand
CGTGAGTGGATTTTAGAAACTTTCATTTTTAGAAAGTTAGGTCAGCGGAAGCTGCCATTTTGGGAGGGCACCTGGTTCAGCTGTTCAGCTCAGAGTCGACCCAGTTCTTCGATTTGATGGTCAGATGGAGAAATAAGGAGTGTTTTGATGATTATTGAATATTTAATATTTTGACTTTATATTAAAGTCACTTTATTAATATATTTAAATATTAATGATTAAATGATATATTATAAAGTATTTTTAATACTTTATAATAAAGTGATATATTTTGACAAAATGAATAATTATTATTCATTAATGAGACGACATTTAATTATTATTAATTCTCCCAAGTCTAAAAGGCGAATTTGATCATTTTATTAAATGATTATTTAAAAAGAGCTTTGGGTCGAATTTTCAAGAAGGGATATATATTCAGGAAAGACAAAATCGAACCATTATGTTATGTTATTCAACTTTTGTCTTATTTGCTCTGAGCATTGGAGTTTGCAAAACCCTAGGGTTTCAGCAGGCGATTCATTTCTGGAGAACGATACCTCTTCAGAGATTGGCATACTGAGACTATGAAATACCAGTTGAAGATTGCATCTTGGTGACTTCATTCAGAGGTTACAGATTGGGATTATTGAGTTATTCATTCAGAGTTAGCAGAGATTATTCATCAAGCATCTGAGGCGATTTTTCCAGAGTCTTTCTTCAGAGATCTGGCAACTTTATTTGGGCCGTACCATATCCTTTATTGCTGTTGCAGCAGGCCGTACTTTTTTGTACTTGCAGGCCGTACCATTCTTTCCAGAGCACTACGTCTCATGTCTTCAGCTCCTCTCAGTCAGATCAAGTGCGCCTAAGGTTTTCAGAGGTTCAGCATTGTTTCCTGAGATCAGAGACTCATCATTTCTTTCAGCCGTACATCTTCATCATTGCTCCAGGCGGCTGCAAGGAGAACCAGGTTTTTTGAAATAAAATTTATATTTTATTCATATGTCATATCTCTCTATTGTAAATGCTCTGAATCTTCAATAAAATGATGCGCCTATGATATATGATCAAGTTCTGAGCCTATTCTTTGCATTTTCAATTTATTTTGAATTTATAAGCATTTATTTAGTAAAATCGCAGCTTTCTAGTATTTTACAAAAAACCACAAAAACACAGAAAAAAACATAAAACTTGCAAAAACAATACCTTCAGTCAGGGTTTCGGGGTTGAGAACCACCAGGGTTCTTACAGAGGTCAACGCAATAGTGTCTAGATTCATCGAATACACTGCCACTCAGGAGGATAAGGATGCGCCCCCTCAAAGATAGCCCCTCGTGCCACTTGCTCTCCACCCATTGGTTGCTGATTGTTATTCTTGGAAACCCTAGTTAGGGTTGATTTGTTTTATTCTCTGTCGTTGATCTTGGATCGATCTCGGTCATTTATTTCATTTCAAAAAATCTATATAAACGCTCATTCTCTCATTTTCATGGTATGGAGAGAATCTTATGAAATTGTTGCGTATAGCTACTTTGATAATAAAAGCTCATATTGCATGATTTGCTTTGAATCCTTTTGATTGTCAAGTGGTTGGATGGTTACATACCTCCCTTCAACATAGAATAGATTTAAAGTAGAATTTAGAGTAAAGTTAGAATAGAATTTGATTTGAATGCATGTTAGATGAATGAAAGATTGGTAGTGTTCATAATGATGAAATTAGTTCATACCTTTTTCAATTGAATGATTTTCAATTTGATGTGCAAGGTTAGTCTGAACTTTAAAATTGTTAAACTCGAATTCTATTACTTATGTTCATTGTTCGAATTGATGATGGTCTTGAGTAATAGAATATCATTCGTGAATCTCGTTGAAGATTGCACCATCTTTGTCTAGTTGTTGTAGTCATCGTACTTGGCAAAGCAAAGATTGGTTTGAATTTCGCCATCCAGCACTTGTCTCTTGAGTTCATAAGATTAGTTTGGCATTAGTCTAGTCTCTAAGACCCTTATCTCCTTTTATCTTTTTTTTTTAAAAGATTGGCAACAATAGAATTTCACCACTCATCATCCATAGCATTCATAGTCCAAAGTGAAAAGTTGAAAGTAAGTCCCCCTTGAAATACCAGCAAAACACATCAAACCAACTAAGACTATCCTATATGCATCACGAACCTTGGAGCCTACTTTGTGATCACTTGACTTAGCACATTGGAGCCTTTGTTCAAGAGAGAATAGGATATTCTATTGGGTATTTTATTCTAATGTTGGTAGAGGTCATAAAACCCGCATCAACAAGCAGTAGCACCCAAGAGAGGTCACCACTATGCCACTACACAAGAGTGTGTCTTGAAGGCCACCACAATCTGATTCAGTTACCAAAAAACCCTGCACACATCCCCGAATATTCGAGCCAAATTTTTGTTTTTACAAATTTCAAATTACAAACAAAGCACCCGTTAAGGTTAGAGGATAAACCCAAACGTGCAGAAAGCAACTCTAACCAAGAATGGCGCCGATGATGGCGAGCATATGGTCAGAGGATCTTCTACTCTAAATACAGAAAGGGAACTCGACGTCAAGTATGTGCTACCCAATCCAATACGGAGTGAGGGGCGACCATATGACGGAGTGATTACAATAACAATGCTTGAAACGAAATGCGGAAAGCAGAGAAATACTCAACACCCAGAATGTGCTTGCTAACCCAGAATGGGATAGTAGCTACCATAGGGCGGAGATCAATTAAAACAATAACAACTGCTGAAAGTAAGAGGACTATTACACTCTGATAAAGCAAGAATCTATATGGCTGTCAGTACTACTGCCAGCTTACAATTTAAGAGATGATAACTTGCTACAAATGAGAATCAGCATATAACAGTGTTGCCACAATATTGATGAATTACTTTGCTGAGAAATAAAGCTTAAACAGCAAGAGCATAAACAGATCCAACCTTTCTCAACTTGGGTAATCACAATGAAGTCTTCGCAAGGTCTTTGAGAACTCTCAACACTATCCACGAATGAAGTTGCAGATTTCTACGAGCTGTTATAACTGACCTGCACTTTTCATCACATAACTAGCTGCATACAGATTTCTTGAAAAGCTCATAACTCCTTCCCTAATTACTCAAATGGCATGGTATTCAATGCAAAACAATGCTATCATGAGGGCGCTCAAACTACCAACAAGAAACAGACCTAAAATGCAAGCTTTATTTAATGCACGGAAACCAAGACAGCTGAAATGTACGGCCCAGCTGACAGGGCGATTTCTTATTTAAAAATCTGGATCTTCACTAAAAATTCTACAAACTTGCAAACATGGGCGCCTAGCCAAGAAGGATGGAAGGAAACAATACCCACAATGAATTTTTGTGTCTTTTTTGATTTACAAATAAAAGTACGGATCTGCTGTAGCAAACTTGCAAAAACCAGAAACATCTAATATGCCAAAAACTGAATCTACTTGGACAAATGCAGATGACAATGCACAAATCCCAATGCACTCGTAAACTAGACTAAAATCACCACTAGTTGTTGTCTTTCAAACAAGAAGCGATGCCCGAGCTAGGAGGCCTTCATTCCTCGAAGCAAATCCGCAACCATTTCGGCAGCATAACAATAGCATAGACCAAAGATGAGAAATGAAGCTCAAAGTCCTCCTTTTATAAATTCCTGTTGACTTCACAAAACCCTAAAATCCACTTCAGAGTCAAAACCCTAATCTTTTCTCAAAGGTGGCATCCTTTTCCATACATCTTTAATTTTGACTTCATTAAATTTCTCACTTAATTAAATGCGTCCTCCTTAAAGCCTAGTTTTGACTTTGATAAATTCAATATAAATTTAATATATTCTCAATGATGGCGCCCCCCTTCAAGTCCACTTTTTAAAATAACATTAAGTTATTTGACTAGGCCAAGGTGATAAAATAACATTTAAAATATAATGTTATTTTTAAGTGAAATGAGCTCATCTCTCCCAAACTGCATTCTGAAGCCCGAAACTGAATACGCCACTTGAGTCAACTGAAGAGGAAAGTCAACTGCCTGAGACCGACCTGATTACTGCCAAAAATAGAATTTACTAAAAATAGTAAATTCCTGGAAATGCTCAGGAAGCCGAGACAAGCATACCACTGCGAAGCTCTCTGAAAACCCAGAAAGAATCTGCCACTGTATCCACCAACTCTGAGCAAGGACATCCTTAAAAATAGGAAACCCTAATTTTACCTTCCGACTAGCGTACGAGTCTCCAGAATAGGCCAACGGTCATCTGAGAAAATCATGCTCGAGAAGGGGACATTACAATCCGCCCTTCCCAAAATTGCTTGTCCTCAAGCAATACCACCATAACTCCGGAAATTCTACAACTAATCCATACGCACACAAGTATGATCCCTGGTTCCCAAGTGCGTCTCAGGAAGGACCCACCATGCCGATGCTGCACCACTCTGATCACATCACTGAAAATATCATGCCAATGCTGCACTGACTCCCCTTGTAACTCCAACGTGTTACCATTTATGATACTCAAACTGAAAGATCTTAAAGACCTTAGATGACTGAGATTAATATCAAGTAACGTCTCAAGTCCCCGATGCCCAAGGTCAACAATATCAACCATACCATTGTCAACCACAATTCTAGGCAAGAAGAAAGATAGGCTACACCAATCAAAATCAATCTCCTCAGCATACCTCCACATGGTAACAAATGAAACCATGACTGCAAAAGTGACATTTTCAACTCTTCTTGCAAGGAGGAAAGCTTTCCTTTGCAAGAACTCAACAAACTCAAACTCATGCTTCCACATGAATTCCCTATGCCTCCGTTGATTTATCATGGCACAACTAAGAAGTCTGAAAAAGTTTCTCACACTTCCAACCCCAAGAGTCTCAGAACGCAGAATCAAAGCATTGAACAGGATCTCAGCAGTAGGAATCTCGAAATGCCAAGCCAAGTCGAGCGATGGTCTGCTGCTCCAATTATTTGTACATGAATATGTACCAAGAAACCCATTAGAATGAGTATGGTTTCTTTCCAAATGCTGATTGTGCTCAGCCCACACCACTAATTCTCTCATGTGAAACCATAAATTGCCCATCGAAAGAGATTGGAAGGTTTGAAATTGAATGAACCAGCAACCCAACCAGACTGAAATGGTCAACTTGAAATCTGATTTTATGAAAATCAGCATCCAAGGAGATGGATAGCTGCTGCAAAACTGAAAATCAGCACTCATTCCTCGAAGCAAATCCAAGCAACCATTTCGGCAGCATAACAATAGCATAGACCAAAGATGAGAAATGAAGCTCAAAGTCCTCCTTTTATAAATTCCTGTTGACTTCACAAAACCCTAAAATCCACTTCAGAGTCAAAACCCTAATCTTTTCTCAAAGGTGGCGTCCTTTTCCATACATCTTTAATTTTGACTTCATTAAATTTCTCACTTAATTAAATGCGTCCTCCTTAAAGCCTAGTTTTGACTTTGATAAATTCAATATAAATTTAATATATTCTCAATGATGGCGCCCCCCTTCAAGTCCACTTTTTAAAATAACATTAAGTTATTTGACTAGGCCAAGGTGATAAAATAACATTTAAAATATAATGTTATTTTTAAGTGAAATGAGCTCATCTCTCCCAAACTGCATTCTGAAGCCCGAAACTGAATACGCCACTTGAGTCAACTGAAGAGGAAAGTCAACTGCCTGAGACTGACCTGTTTACTACCAAAAATAGAATTTACTAAAAATAGTAAATTCCTGGAAATGCTCAGGAAGCCGAGACGAGCATACCATGCGAAGCTCTCTGAAAACCCAGAAAGAATCCGCCATCTGATCCACCAACTCGAGCAAGGACATCCTTAAAAATAGGAAACCCTAATTTTACCTTCCACTAGCCTACGGGTTTGAATAGGCCAACGGTCATCCGAGAAGATCATGCTCGAGAAGGGGACATTACACATCCAGAACTTCTTCCTATCCTATTGATATTCCCAACATTTTCCAATCTTCTACAATTGCTTCATCAGCACTAAATGCCAAATTAACCTTGTCTTTTCTAATCCTATCATATTTCCTTTCCAATTTCAAATTCAATCCAAACTTGTGTTAAAACTGTTTGGTTTAAATCTGAAATTACTACTTTAGAGTTACTTGTAATGAAAAATCAGATTAGTAATAGATTAACACACTTATTAACTACAATAACATATATTAAACATTAGATGATGTTTATTATGCCGAAGGCGTTTCCTTATTTGAAATGAGAGGAGCTTCATTTCACCGTGGATGGCCTGCAATGCTGGAGAAACCATGCAAGATGTTTGAAAGCATTTTGACCGTCCAATTCACCGAGGGACTCTGTCACATCGCAAGTTGCCCTAATACCCCGATATTTTCAGATTTACTTTCCTTTACTGTGAATAGATTAAAGCAGCAA
Source organism: Sequoia sempervirens (assembly GCA_007258455.2). Lineage (NCBI taxonomy): Eukaryota > Viridiplantae > Streptophyta > Pinopsida > Cupressales > Cupressaceae > Sequoia > Sequoia sempervirens. Next base: position 16,333 of record VDFB02106904.1, on the reverse strand, counting down.
CTTGAGCACCATCAGCCAGGGTCAGCTTAATTAATGAACCCAACTTCTTTTTCAAAGCATCATATGCAAGCGAGGGCTTTGCTTTTGGCTCCGACCTTCATCAACCAGTTTCCTCCCATCATTTGGTGGTTGTGTAAATCCGAATCTTGATATCATTTTAGAACAAAAATGGTGATATTTTTTTGGGTTTTTATTCTGCAAGCGTCACATTGTGATCTCTGAAGGAAATTTAGGTTTGTGTAAATTGGAGTCCAAAGAATTTGAAAAAGAAGATAAACTGCAAACCCTTAAAGAAAACACTTACAAGACTAGAATTAGCTCACCTCTAATCAGTAAGTTCTTCCATTAAATCGTATTTTTTGTGTTCTTTGTTTTTATTCCTTTTGGTCCATATTAAACTCCGCAAACCCTAGGTTTATATGGTTTTCTAAATACTTTCTTTTAAATTTGCAAACCCTAGATTCATCTAGTATTGTGCATCAAGGTTTGAAGTTGTGTAGAAATGGCAGAAGCTGCAAATGGGGGCTCAAAACTCTCAAAATCTTCTAGCAGCGGCTACAATAAACGTAGAAAGCTTCACTAAAAGATTGCAAATTTTGTACGGCCATTGGAAAGAGCATAGGCAAAGCTTCTGGGGTGCCTACAAGGCGATACCGGTTTCCACCCCTCCGTCATCTAAAGATTTGCGTTATTTGAAGTCGTCGGCACTGAATATATGGCTTTTTTAGGGTGCGAGTTCCCAAGACCGTAATGTTGTTCATGGTCAACCAGATACACTGTCTATGCAGCCAAAGAAAAGGCTATACTTTGCTTGAAGTGTTAAAAAAACCCACCAAAAGCTCTTTGGGTATCGATGTGGTGTTACATGTGAAGGCCAGGAACAATGCAGGACTTTCCCAAAATTTAGTTTGTAGTTTAATATTCATTATTTTGATTTTTTCTTTTTGAGCAAAATTAGAATCCAGTTCATAAATTGTGCTTCTTGTGCAAATTTGTAAGATGAGTATTTTGTATTCAATTGCACGTTACTTTAGATTTTTCTCTAGCAGTAAGTAGTTTGCCTAAGCCCTTCTAAATAACTTGGTTACAAAATTCTACTCTGGTTATCCGGAAGAGCTTCAAAAATTAGAAACTATGTTTTTCTTTAAAATTAGCTTATATAATACCAGTACATCTTATTTGTTTTTTAATTAGAAGATTTGCCAACTATCCAATTAAGTTTCTTTTAAAAATATTAATTTTTAATTATTTTTAGTTTGGTATATGTTGGAGGTTCCAGTTGTGGGATGGATTGCGAAAGAGGCTCCAGAAGGACAACTTCTAGAACCAGTGTTGGATTTTCATGAGTTCATACTTTGCATTCCATGCTAATTTTTGCTTCAAAACCTATGTTCATTCTCATAGTAATCAATCTTGTGAATTTTATGTTAGCTACACTCCAAACTAGTGGACCAACTTATTGTTCAGTTGTGCCCCTTGATTTTGTACCATGTAAACTTAGGAGGGTAAGTCGATTTTGGTGTTGATAATATAGGTATCAGCATTCTTAACTTTTGCTTTTGGTCATCTCTTTACAAATCTTTTTCTTCTATCTCCATAATTTCAATGCTATTGCAATCTAAGGAATTAGATAAACTAGTTCCTTGCTTACTTCTTGATTCTTTATACATATTGCATATTTCCAGTCCTACTTTTGATTGGAGAGTAGATTTTTCTTGCAATTGTGATTACTTTTGGCTGTTAATAGCTAGCTAGAATGAACAATGTATTGTCGATTTTGCTGCAAAATGAGATGACTACAAAATTCCCTAGGAAGGGTTGGGTTCCAGTAAATACTTGTTGAGCCATTAACACTCTCAACAACTTTCGGGTGTAGTGGTCAATTCCCACCAATCAAAAGGTTGTAGGACAAATAGTGGCTGCCGAGGACTTCTCTAAGTATCCTTTAGAAAAGCATTCACACTAGAGCCACCAACCACTCAAATTTCTCACAAGCATTTCTATGTGCATGACGGTTAGCTTCTAGGATAGTTTCATTGTCAGGAGCATTGGGTGGATCACTTGGTTTCTTGACAATAGGGGCTCGAGGATAGGTTCAATCTTTTGCTTCTCAGTTTATTCAATGTTTGTCCTAAGGTGTGTTGTTGATTGTTAAATGTTGGAGCCATTTTTGGATACACATATTGTAGTGGTTATGATATTGAGTTTTGGGATGCTTTGCAACAAATTTGTTGCATTTATCAGCACTATAATTTGCAAGATTTGTCTTTAAATTGTCTTGTTAGATTCAAGTTGACTGATATGGTATTGCTTTTGTTCTGCAATCATAGTCTTCTCAACTTCCACTCTTGCTTTGATGAGATTTTCCTTCTCCATTCTTGTGTTGGGATTTAATGTTTTTTTTTTTTTGCTTGTATCATTTTTCCTTTAGGTATACCAATCATGTTGATGTTCTCTCTAGACTCTTTTTTTTTCCTCTAGACTCTTGCTTCAGACAATTGTCATCATTATGATGCACCAACTTTAGAGAGGTCCAACATTGTTTTGCTCTTGCCTCTTTTGTCCATATGTCCATTGGCTCTACCTTTGGATTTGATTGATTGACCCAAGCCATGCCCTCATTCATTGATAGGGGCTACATTGTCTCATTGATTCATTCTGATTGTGGATCAATCTCCTTCAATTGATGGGATCTAAATTGCCCCCTATTGAAGTAATATAAAACCAAAAACTAAATCATTCAACTTTATAGCAGCCATTTTGTTGCGCTTCTTGTATATTTACTCAAACCAACTCCAATTATGCTCATCCCAATACTACTAATATCTACAAGTAGAAAATTAAAATTAAATGAAAGGAAGTAATATAAAAGTCAATGAAAGACAACTGATGAACTGGAGTATCGATGTCTAGACCAAATTGTTTTGGGCAACACTACACATCCTACAACGGTGGGTAAAGATAAAGAAAATTTTGATAAGCAAAATTGGGAAGTCGTGATGCTTATTAAATTGTTGGTCACCAATGATCAGCTGCCTCAGGTGTCGTCTGGAAAATCAGCTAAAGAAATTTGGGATCTTCTAAAAGATCTCCATGAGACATCCGACAAGAGTCGTGCGTTTTTCTTGAAAAAACATGTTGTTCTCCATCATGATGAATAAGAAGACAACTTTGCAGGCGCACTTGACAAAACTCAAAGACATCCGTGATCAGCTAGAGGCTATTGGTCGGAAAATGGAGGAAGAAGATATGGTAATCATCACTCTGAAAAGTCTACCAAAATCTTATGAGCACTTTATTGAGACACTCAACATTACCTCAGCTAATGTTGATTTGAAGTTTTTAGATCTTTGCACCATAATTCTGCAGCAGGACCGTTGGAAACAACAGTTTGGTAGCGGTGCTAGTTCATCCTCCACAGAGCAAGCATTTCCTACCAAGACATTTCAGAAGAATAAAGGCAAGACTCAACCCTCTCAGCAGACCAGTCAAGCGCAAACTCAAGATTCTTCCAAGAAGAAGAATGTTCAATGTAACTATTGCCACAAGTATGGCCACATGAAGAAAGATTGTCGAAAACGCTTAGCTTCTGAACAAAACAAACAAGGAAAGTCTAAACCTAAAGCCCATGTTGCAGAACACACTGAGCAGGAGTCTGCGTTCTGTGCCTTTATGGCCAAGAGTCCCACAAATCCTATTAAATCCTCTACCTAGTACATTGATTCAAGTGCATCTCGACATTTCACTCATCGTCGTGATTGGTTCATTGAGTACACGCCATTTAGAGATTTTGTTATCTTTGGAGGCGAGGAGTATACTATTGTCAGAAAGGGCAATGTGCAAATTCATTCTGGAGGGAGAAATTTAATTTTTCTCGATGTATACTTTGTACTTGGCGTGGAGTTGAATTTACTTTCAGTTAGTCAGATCATGACTCACTCTCCTTAGCTAGATATTGTTTTTAGCATGCATACATGCAGCATTGTTGATAGAGAGATCGCACTACAATTGTTCAGGGATTTGAGGATCATGGTCCATATAGACTTGTTGATTCTAGTGATTCTCAAGAGCATGCTATGGCAGCTAGGAGTACTTCCATCAACAACCTCTGGCATCAGCGTTATGGGCACCTAAACATGCAATATTTCTCTTAGCTATCTCGAGATGATTTGGTTGGTGGTCTACTTGCGATTCAGACTCAGAATCATGGAGTATGCGAGGCTTGTCAGGCTAGAAAGCAGCATCAGACTCCATTCTCAGATGGTGACTCATGGTGAGCTTCCCAGGTAATTACAGTTGGTTCACGTTGATTTATGTGGCCCAATGAACACTCCTTCAGTTACTGGTTGCAGGTATTTTCTGTTATTTGTTGATGATTTTAGTGGAAGAATGTGGGTATACTTTCTTAAAAACAAATCAGAGGTGTTTGATATATTTCAGCAATTTAAGGCCTTAGTTGAGAAAGAGTCAGGCTTTCCTATAGTCACTCTTAGGTCTGATAATGGGGGGGAGTTTTGTTCTTCTAACTTCTCCAGTTTATGTGTTGCACATGGCATTAGGCGCCAACTTACCACACCCTACACCCCTCAGCAGAATGGTGTCATTGAACGTAGGAATCCCACCATTACTGAAATGGCTCGTTCTATGTTGGAGCATAGAAATGTTCCTAAGAAATACTGGGCTGAAGCAGTTTATACTACTGTTTGTCTTCTAAACCAATCTCCTACTCATGCGGTTAAGAAGATGACTCCTGAAGAAGCCTGGTTTGGACGCAAGCCTAAGGTCAGCCACTTGAAAGTTTTTGGCTCTACTGCTCATGTGTGGATTCCAAATGCCAAGCGCACTAAGTTAGATTCCAAAAGCCAGAAACTCATGTTCACTGGTTACAATGAGAATCATAAGGCATATAGGCTGATTAATGTAGATACTGCTCGTCTCATCTTCAATCGTGATGTTGTGGTTGATGAAACTATTGGGCCTTTCTTTCCGTCTTCTACTTCTATAAACCCTGAGGATCAGTCTATGCAAGCTTCTAATTTGGGTGTTCGTCTTCCCCTAGCTCCACCTGATGGGAGGGATTTTGCAATTGTGCAGGCACCTCAACAGAATGTTCCACCACCTGCCCCTCCTCAGGACAATCTGGATCCTAATCCAGCTGATTCTATTCCAGCCACACCTAGTGATGTTGCTCCTCCTGTTTCAGATATTGGTACTTCTATTCTTCGGCCTAAATGGTATGCTAAAACCATGAGTGATCTTCGTAATAATGAATCACTTGAGGGTAGAACTGCTCGAAAAAAGAGAAAGCAGCAGAATACTATTAATTTTGCTCTCATGGCCAATCTTCACAGCATCTCTGAGCCTCAAACCTATTATGAGGCTAAAGGCATACCTGAGTGGGAACAGGCTATGGAAGTTGAACACCATAGCCTTCTGAAAAATAACACTTGGGTCCTCTTCGATCTTCCACCTGGGAAGAAGCCCATTGGCTACAAATGGGCGTATAAAGTTAAGTACAAGGCTGACGAAACCCTTGATAAGTACAAGGCTCAATTAGTAGCCAAAGGGTTCTCACAAACAGAGGGCATTGATTACGAGGAGACTTTTGCTCCTACAACCAAAATGAGTACTATTCGGCTTGTCCTTACTGCAGCCCAGCTTGGTTGGAAAGTCCATCAAATGGACATCAAGAGTGCATTTCTCAATGGTGATCTACAGGAAGAAGTCTATATGATACAACCTCCTGGTTTCAAGGTTGTTAGTAAAGAACACTAGGTTTGTAGACTCGTGAAAGCACTCTATGGCCTTAAACAGGCTCCACAGGCATGGTACATGAAAATTGATAAGTACCTTGTTGATCATGGTTTTCAGAGAAGCCCTTCTGATTCAAATTTGTATGTCAAACAATCTGGTGATGATATTCTTGTGCTTGTTGTCTATGTTGATGACCTTATCATTACTGGCAGCTCAAAACATCTGATTGAGGAGATCAAACACAATCTTAGTCAATCATTTGACATGACAGATTTGGGACTTCTTCATTATTGTCTCGGTGTTGAGGTTTGGCAGACAGTTGATAGCATCTTCATTTCTCAATCCAAGTATGCTCGCAGTCTGCTTGATAAGTTCAGAATGAATGATTGCAAACCTGCATCTACACCTATAGAGAAAGGGCTAAAACTATCAGCAAAATCAAATTTGTCTATGCAAAATGAATCGGCATTCAGGCAACTAGTAGGTAGCCTCATTTATCTCACTGCTACTAGACCTGCCCTCAGTTTTGCAGTGAGCTACATCTCTCGATTCATGACAGCCCCTAAAGCAGAACATTGGGTTGCAGCGAAGCGTGTGCAGCGATATGTGAAAGGCACTTCCGACTTTGGCATTCTGTATGGAAGGTGCAAAGATCCTAAGCTGATTGGCTATACAAACTCAGATTGGGCAGGTTTTGTTGATGACAAAAAGTCTACTTTAGGGTATGTATTCAGTTTGGGTACAGGTGCAGTTACATGGACCAACAAGAAGCAACAAGCAGTGGCTCTTTCCTCAACAGAAGTTGAATATCAGGGAATTGTTAAAGCAGTTTGTGAGGCGGTTTGGCTTAGAAGGTTGCTTTCTGACATGCAAATGTCTCAAGCAGGGCCTTCCCCCTTATACTGTGACAATCAAGGGGTGTTGAAACTCGCCAAAAATCCAGTCTTCCATGAAAAGACAAAGCATGTTGAACTTCATTGTCATTTCATCCGCCAACTTGTCGAAGATGGATCAGTGATACTGCAGTATGTTCCTACTAAGGATCAGACTGTTGATATTCTCACCAAGTCTCTGAGCCCAGATAAGTTTGTCAAATTTAGGGGGCATCTTGGTGTAGTTGATAGATTGACCATTAAGGGAGGGTATTAAAATAATGTTTAGATTATTTAATGGTCAATATTGTAAATCCTGTAAACTATTAGTTTAGATTAGATTCTTAGATTCTTTCTATTATTTCCTTCGATAATGTTTCTATTTTAGAAACTCTGGCTTTAGAAACATCTGCTTTGTAATCTCTTTAAGAAGAGCAATTGCCTCTTTGTTTTAATACATCGAAGATTTCATTCAATCATTGTTTCAGATTTTTTCTTCTTTTCAGTCACCGTATTTTGATTTTCCATTTGTTTTGCCTTGCAATAATTTTGAACAGTGACTGCAATCTTCTCCATTTTGCTAATGCTAGGGAAATTTCACAACTTAAAATTACTACTATTTTTCCTTTTTCTGTCATGGACTTAATGTGATATTCTAGCCAAGGAAAAGACCAATCAAGTTCTTGAAGAAGAAGAGGCTAACATTATTGATAGTACCCTCCTTTGTGGATTCATGACGGATTATGGAAGTGTTGTGAATATCAAGATCCCACTTCTTTGTGCAAAGCCAATTTTATATTTGAGTAAAAGGATCTAGGTGTCCTTTGCTACAGGTTATACCCTCTTTACCTACACAATCAAATGTTAAATCAGATGTTATTTCTGAGTCTTTCATTAAATATTTTATCTTCTTATAGATGTAACATCTCATTCACATCTACTTGAAGTACTGGAAGTACTGTAACATCTCATTCACATCTGCTTGAAGTACTGGAAGTACTGCAACATCTCATTCACATCATATTGTGTTCTTTTAGCTGCTCTAGAGAAAGACAAGTTGATTTACGATCAAATAAATATAAATCTGTTAGATTCTGAGATTTTTATGACTCAAAACTACATCGCCAAATGGAGTGATGTAGATATTCAAACCATCTGTATGAGAAAATGTCAAGAAAGCATGTGATGGCATGGAATGCAATGCTTACTGGACAAGCCATTGAAGCTGTATTTCTCTTTACTCAAATGCAACTGTCAGATGCAATGTTGATGTTGCAGCATCGGGCATCATTTCCAGCCACGACTTGAGATAATAAATTTCATATAGCTTTTCGGCTATTCAATTTATTGAGACCAATATGAAAGTGAAGAGGCGCTTCACTTGAGAAACAATTTAATATTTAATTATTGATAAATAATTACTTGAGGCTGACTTTGTTTATCCGCCACCTTTGGAGACATATCATTTCATATTGAAAGGCCGACATGATGTTTTGAAGGGACGCGATCTCTCTCCCTCCCTTGTATTTATATGAGTTGATGTTTGTTCATTCGATCATTCATTGCATCACATTCATTCATTACATATATTCCTTCATAGTGCGATTCATAAGAGAAGTGTGAATTCAATCAAGTGCAGATCGAAGTCTCAAGAAGGCCGAAGTATTATGTTTTTGAAGGGCGATATTGTCATCAAGATATTGCATTGAGTTGGTGCTTTTGTTTGGCCTTGTGATTGGCCTCTTTGTAAAGAACTTTGTTGCTTCATATTCAATATATAAGTGATATATTGTTGCTGGGTTTTTCTCCCTCAAGTGGAGGGTTTTCCCAGGGTATATGTTGTGTCTATTTGTTTGAATTTGAACTAAAATCTGCTTATTTATATCTGATCCTAAAACTAACATGGTATCAGAGCGGGTTTAAGAAAGATCGTGATCAAATTTATATAAGCAGCGCTATCATCCACTCTTGTTCTCATCTTCTTGCATCTATCTTATCTTCAAAATGGTGAACGGGCTCAAGATTGAAGATAGACTTGAAGGTGCTTCCAATTTCACCTCTTGGAAGTTTAGAGTAATGCTTGCATTGGAAGAAAATGAGATCGCTAAGTTCGTGGAGAGTGAAATTCCCGAACCTTCCGATGAGAATGAGAAGTCTCAATGGAAGAAGAATTGCACTAAGGCGAAGAAAATTTTGGTAGACTCAGTGAAGGACCACCTTGTGCCCGTCATCTCCAAGTTAAAGACAACAAGAGAAATGTTCAAGACCTTGGAGGAAATGTATCAGATCAATAATACAAGCAGAGCTCTTGCGTTGAGGCAACAGCTTCATCATGTCAAAATGGCGAGAGGAGATTTTGTCATCTCCTTCTTCATGAAGATCACTGAATTGAGAGATCAGCTTTCTACCATTGGGCATATGGTTGATGATAAGGATTTGGTTATGTTGGCGCTTAATGGTCTTCCTCAATCTTGGGAGCCATTTATCCAAGGTATTAGTGGGAGATCAAAACTACCTAAGTTTGATCGCTTAAGGGCAGACTGCATCCAAGAAGAATCAAGATTAGCAACAAGAGGCAATGGGCAAAGTCTTACAAATGAAGACATTCATGTACTTGCCACTCAATCTTCAAAGAAGAAAGGAAGAGAAGGAAAGAAAGGCAACTTCAAAAGGAATAGAGATAAAAGATCAGATGGTGCCCCTGCATCTAAGAAGAAGAAGGACCTCTCCCACATACAATGCTTCAAATGTGACAAGTTTGGTCACTATGCAAAAGATTGTCCAACTAGACCTAAGCAGCAGACTTGAATTGCGGATGTGGGTAAGATCTCTCCTCAAAAGGATTCAAGTGGATTTCTATTCTATTCTGTCTTATCAAGCAATGTTCCAACAGATAGCAACACTTGGTTGATTGATAGTGGTGCCTCTCGCCACATCACTGGATTTAGAGTACATCTATCTGATTTGGTAGAAAGAGATTCAAGTGTTCAAGTCATAATTGGAGATGATGCATGTTATTATGTGAAAGGTGTTGGAACCTCATCTCTTCACTTAGATTCCGGCATCTCTTTATAGTTGAGTGATGTGCTATTTGTACCAGGCATCAAGCGGAACCTTGTCTCTATCTCAACCTTGGAGGACAAGGGATATCAAGTTGCATTCTCTGAAGGTAAAGTTCTTGCATGGCCAAAGAACTCAAGCGTCAAGATTGCCCAAGTGATTGGTGTTCAGCAAGAGAGTCTCTACAGACTTTCCACTCGTCCATTACAGGCTTTGTTGCATGATTCAACAAGTTCATGTGAGCTTTGGCATAGAAGACTTGCTCACCTTCACTTTAGAGCACTTCCAACCATGGAGAAGATGGTCACTGGCCTTCCTAAACTCAGCCAGGAGCATGAAGGTACTTGCCGAGGATGCGCATTGGGTAAGAATACTAAAGGTCCCTTTCATAGTAGTGAGAGTAGATCCAAATGTATTCTAGATCTTATTCATTATGATTTGTGTGGTCCAATGTTTGTTGCTTCTTTGAGTGGTTTCTTGTATTATGTAATTTTCATTGATGACTACTCTAGAAAGACTTGGATTTATTTCTTAAAGACCAAAGGATCTGAGGAAGTACTTGAGAAATTCAAGGAATTTAAAGCTCAAGTAGAGAACTTGTCCAGGAAGAGGATCAAAGATCTGAGATCTAACAACAGAGGAGAATACATCTCTGGAAGCTTTCGTAACTTTTGTGTTAGGCAGGAATTAAGAGGGAGTTTTGTGTCCCCTACAATCCACAACAAAACAGTGTAGCAGAAAGGAAGAACAGATCCATCATAGAAGCAACTAAAGCCATGATCCATGATCAAGATCTGCAAACCTTCCTTTGGGCCAAGGCATTTAGGACAAGTGTGTATGTTCAAATCGGAGCCCTCATCATATTTTGGAGAACATGACTCCTAAAGAAGCTTTCACAGGTGTGAAGCCTGAAGTCAGTCATTTGAGAATATTCGGTTGTCCTGTGTATGTTCATGTGCCTAAAGATAAAAGGACTAAGTTGGAACCATTTGGCAAGAAGGGAATATTTGTGGGCTACAGTGAATCTTCAAAAGCCTACAGGATTTACATTCTAAGTCAGAAACTAATAGAGATCAGCAAGGATGTTACATTTGAAGAGGATGTTGCATTCAAGAGATCTAAGGGCACTCACATGGAGATAGACAATGAAGATCAAGAGTCTCCTCAAGACATGGAAGTTGACCATACTCTTGAGATTCAGAGGGAGGCTATTGAACCTAAAGAAGATGATGATCCAGTTGAGCCTTTGGAACCAACTGATGGGCCAAGAGACATTGTGATTGGTCAAAAGAGACCTCTTTGGGCTAGGCAAACAATGCATAAGGCAGAAAAGTTTGCAGCCCCTAGAGGAACATTCAGAGAAAGCAAAAGACCTCAAAAGTTTTCAAGCTATGTTGCATTGATGAGTAAAATTATTGAGCCTTCCAGTGTTGAGGAAGCTACAAGTCAGCAAGTATGGAGAGATGCTATGGCTAAAGAGTATCAATCTATCCTCAAGAACGATGTTTGGGATATAGTACCTAGACCAGAAGGAAAATTTGTTGTATCTTCTAAGTGGCTTTTCAAGATCAAGCATGCGGCTGATGGAAGCATTGAGAAGTACAAGGCTAGATTTGTGGCTAGGGGGTTCTCTCAGAAAGAGGGAATAAACTATGAGGAAACATTTGCTCCAGTTGCTCGTTATACCTCCATCAAGACTATCATTGCTATTGCAACGGCTAAAGGATGGAAGTTACATCAGATGGACGTGAAGACAGCATTTCTAAATGGTGTAACTGAAGAAGAGGTATACATTGAGCAACCTAATGGATTTGAGGTTCATGGGAAGGAGTCTCATGTTTGCAGATTGAAGAAGGCTTTGTATGGTCTTAAACAAGCTCCTCGTGCTTGGTATGAGAGAATTGATCGATACCTATTGAGCTTGGGCTTCTCCAAGAATGATGTTAATTCAAACCTGTACTTCAAGATAATTAATGGTGAGGCATTGATCTTGGTTTTCTATGTTGATGATCTATTTCTTACAGGAGAACACCTCATTATCAAATGCAAGGAGTTAGCTTCTGAATTTGAGATGAAGGATCTTAGATACATGCATTACTTCCTTGGTTTAGAAGTATGGCAGAGGCCTAATGAGATCATTTTGAGTCAAGGGAAGTATACAATAGACATCTTGAAGAGATTTGGTATGATGGATTGCAAGTCCATGTCTATGCCGATGGAGACCAATTTACAGAAGTTAAAAGAGGCTGCAACTAGTTCAAATCTGGTGGATCCTACTATGTACTGGCAGTTGATTGGATTGTTGTTGTATCTAGTCAATACTAGACCAGATATTTGCTATACAGTGAGTGCACTTAGTCAGTTCATGTGTGAACCAAGGCAAATACACCTAGTTGCAGCAAAGCATATCCTGAGATACTTGAGTGGCACAGTTGGGTATGGCTTGAGATATTCTTTTGGTGTGGACTTGAAGCTGCATGGATATTATGATTCTAATTGGGCAGGGTGTGTTACTGATCAAAAGAGCACCTCTGGATGTTGTTTCAGTTTGGGGTCTGCGATGATCTCCTGGTGTAGCAGGAAGCAGTCTTCAGTGGCACTGAGCACCGCAGAGGCCGAGTTTATTGCAGCTCGTGTGGCAACTCAAGAAGCAGTGTGGCTTTAGAAGCTCCTTGCAGGATTGTTTGGACAATCATTGGAGCCAACTATTATTCATTGTGATAATCAAAGTTGTGTGAAGCTTTCTGTCAATCCCGTGTTTCATGACAGAATAAAACATGTTCAAATCAAATACCACTATATCAGAGATATGGTATTGAGGAAAGCTATCTAGTTGAAGTACATCAGCACTGATGAGCAGACGGTTGATATTCTCACCAAGCCTCTCTCCAAAGTAAAGTTTGTGTACTTTCGAGACAAGCTTGGAATTGTGGAGAATGAAGCCCTAGCTGAGAGGGAGACTCAGCATCAGTGATCTTCTGTGATTTGCCTTAATGCATTTTTCTCTGTGAGAGAAATTTGAGGTGCAAGCCCTTGTCTAATGCATTTTTCTCTGTGAGAGAAATTTGAGTTGTAAGCCCTTATTTAATGCATCTTTCTTTGTGAGAGAAATTTGAGGTGAAAGCCCTTGTTTCCACCCTTTGGGAGTAGCCATGGTGGACGTCATGATGAGATGACGACATCACGTTTAGTGATTCCGTGATGGGCACTTGTGCACATATGCTTTATCATACATGGGAGTAGCCATGATGGTTGATATCACGTTGAGTGACTCCGTGATGAGCTCTTTCCACATATGGGTGCAGCCAATGTGGATGTCATGACATTGGACAGCTGGAAGTATTCCTCCCTAGCTGAGAGGAAGTGTTGATGCTGCAACATAGGGCATCACTTCCAGCCAGGACTTGAGATAGTAAATTTCATATAGCCTTTTGGCTATTCAACTTATTGAGACCAATATGAAAGTGAAGAGGCGCTTCACTTGAGAAACAATTTAATATTTAATTATTGATAAATAATTACTTGAGGCCAACTTTGTTTATCCGCCACCTTTGGACACATATCATTTCATATTGAAAGGCCGACATGATGTTTTGAAGAGATGCGATCTCTCTCCCTCCCTTGTATTTATATGAGTTGTTGTTTGTTCATTCGATCATTCATTGTATCACATTCATTCATTACATATATTCCTTCATAGTGCAATTCATAAGAGGAGTGCGAATTCAGTCAAGTGCAGATCGAAGTCTCAAGAAGGTGTTCTTGAAGGGCGATATTGTCATCAAGATATTGCATTGAGTTGGTGCTTTTGTTTGGCCTTGTGATCGGCCTCTTTGTAAAGAACTTTGTTGCTTCATATTCAATATATAAGTGATATATTGTTGCTGGGTTTTTCTCCCTCAAGTGGGAGGGTTTTCCCAAGGTATATGTTGTGTCTATTTGTTTGAATTTGAATTAAAATCTGCTTATTTATATTTGATCCTAAAACTAACATGCAATACCCATTGTAATATGGCGTTTACTAAATGAACTCAAATCTCTAGACGTTGATTTTAATGAAAGACTGCAGAGGGCTCTTTAGCATGATCAGTGCGAGCATAATCAATAACAATTCCAGTACAGGAAGCAACAATCTCTGTCAGACAAAGTAGCCGGATACGCCCCTGCCCCTCCCCGGGAACGCATATCCCCATATCCGATACGAATACTTGTGCGATATGCCATGGATACACGTTGGATACCGTACCCACACATGCCCAAAAAACCTTGATTTTCCAGCATGCCGGATACTTTGTGATTTGATTTTCAAAAAAGCTGATGTTAATCTTCCAAAATATTATCTTAAAAAACTTCAATCATGCAATTTTTTGTTTTGTTTTGCATAAATAAAACCTATACCAAATGAGGAAGACAAATGAAATGTTTTTCTATTTCAGCAACCCATTTTTCTAAGTCTTCTTCCAATACAACTCTACTATTTTTTTGGTGTTTTAATTTTTACAAATTTAACAAAGTTAATTGTTTATAATTTTATATTTATATTATATTGTTTAAATGTTAGAGATTTTTAAAAAAATGAAACTTATTCTTAAAATATAAATAAAATTTATTAATATATATTTAATTATTTATTCTTTAATAAATTATTAATATTTAAATTTTAATATTATTTTAATTTATATTTTCTTATTTGCTTTTAAAGTAATGAAAATCTCCTCTAATAACTTAAAAAATATGTGTATGTTTTTTTTATGAATGTCGTATCCAGCCGTATCCATAGTGGGGGTCTTAAAAAATGGCCGTATCCGTATCCAATACCATATCCGTATCTATATCTGTATCCATGTCCATGCAACTTTGTTGTCAGACATTTTATCAAACCATGGGATGTGTTCCATCATATTGTGTTCTTTTAGGTGCACAAAAAAAGGCAAGTTGAATCACGATCAGATAAATATAAATCTATTAGATTCCAAGATTTTTATGAGTCAAAACTACATCGCCAAATGTGGTGATGTAGTTATTCAAACCATCTGTATGAGAAAATGTCAAGAAAGCATGTGATAGCATGGAATGCAATGCTTGCTGGACATGCTAAAAATGGACAAGCCAGTGAAGCTGTATTTCTCTTTACTCAAATGCAACTGTCAGATGTAATACCCATTGTGATATGGCGTTTACTAAATGAACTGTCAAAGTGGAATATCTTTTATTTTTATTTTCCCATTACATGATTTTTAGTACATTTGACAGTTTTCACATATACAAAACTACAATATCATTGCACAAATTATATTGAAATTTTGAAAGTGGTAAAATCACTGTAACAAATTGTAAAATATCAAATGTCAACCTCTTCTAAAAAAATTGAAAGAACACAAGCTTTAGACAAATGTAGCTTGACTTGGGTATGCTTTGCAGAACTAAACCGCCAACAAGATTATATAGAGCATTCTTGAAATTATTTAAATTGCCATGACAACTTGTATGGTTTAATATTAATAAGTGATTACAAAATTTAGTTTCATTTCTCTCGAACAATATCTGATCAATAGAACAAGGATGCCAATTTGTATGATTTAATATTAATAACTGATTACAAAATTTAGTTTCATTTCTCTCGAACAATATCTGATCGGTAGAACAAGGATGCCAATGTCGGCTATTAGCTGCTTCTTGGAAATATTCAAGTCTGTTTTTGTCTAAAATCAGCTCTAAAAAGGTAAATTAGATTAGTTAGAAGCTAAATTTGAGTGACAAACAATTATGTTCTTTTCCATTTTTTAGGCCAAGGATTTTCATTAGGTAGGAGACTCAGTCAATGATGCTCTGAATAGTTTTTCAAAGGCAAAATTTAGTTTTTTCCTGGTCTAGCCCATAGCCTTTTAGAAGTCCCATAGCCTTTTAGAAGTCAAAGCTCGCTGTCATTTATCTTCTATATATGGATTTTATCTCTGGATCAATGGATAGGAAACTACAATAGAAAGCCCCAATTTATATTGAAAATGCAATTAAAATTTATTCTGTACAGAATCCAACATGTAGTAACCTAAGTAGAAAATGGCTCTTAAAATAGTGAATTTAGTTAAAATTGGGTGGATATGGGTTGAATAGATTGTTGCAAATTGTAGACTCTAAATGACTGTACAATGATGAGAGTGCAACAATCGGATTATTTCTAATGATAATTTGAATCATTACCCTTTTGATAATTGAAATAATCCCCTAATAATTTTTTCCAAATTTTAGCATCAACAACTTCAACAAGCACCCGTTAGCGTTAGCATAAACTAAACAGCTGCTGAAAGTAACCCTACACCAAGAGTGTTCACTCAATCCCAAGGTGGGAGAGGTGATATCACATGGCGTCAGGGATCATTAGTCTCAAATGAAATGAAGTACAATGCTGGAAAGTAAAGTATGCAACTCGACCACTTATTTAGCGGGAGTAGATTGACAGCTCAGCCGATCAGCATTATGATGATTACAAAGTGCAAGGAAAGTAAAGAGTGGGCGGCTTGTCAACCCCTTCCGCTTATTCAGCGAGCAATACAGTAAAGAAATGTTGAAAGTAAAGACAGCAAGGCCTATCTTTTCCACAATCATGGGAATTACAATAGAAAATGCAGAAATATAAAAGAGCTGAT
>VDFB02106903.1:0-11483 GCA_007258455.2 Sequoia sempervirens | reverse complement strand
CACTCATCAACTTGCATGAATGATAGAGTTCACCTTCTGCTCATTGCATCTGAAAACTCAACATTAAGCTTCACATTGATCAACCACACACATAACTCACACACTTTTAGAATAGCATTAAATTCACATCTTCTCTTTGAATTATATTCCTTTTCTTAAGTACAATTTTCATTGCTAGCACATTATGTATTTATACTATCTCCAACCTTGAAAAAGATACAAAGTCGACCATCCACTTTAAATTAAAATTAGGTCAGCACAAAACATCCTAGGGTGGAATTAGAATGAGGGTGACCCAAACACATGCTTCACTAGGACCCATAATAGATCCAACATGCTTCATCAACTTCAAAGATAACGCTTGACACATGGTCGGCCAAACTAGTGTAAAACACATAAATCAATTAATCTCAATACTTCCAAATGCCAAAACCATCTTCACCAGAACAAAGGAAACACAAAAGAGAAATTTGGACCACCAAAAATTCTCTCAGACCTCAGCCAGAACACAAAAAACCATAGTTTAGATATACTTGATCATCATCCTCAACCATTGAATACCTACAATCTTCTTTTAATACAATTTTCACAATATCCTCAACATATATAGTCAACAACAACTAGTAGGTAACCATCTGACTGGTTGACATCAATCACAACATTTTCATTCCTCTTTCCATTCTTGCAACAATCTCCCATTTTGTCCTTGATGGAAACACATGATGTGAAAAACCATCAAAGAAACCATACCAATTCTAAAAATAATTTATTTTCCTCCTCCCCATTAGAAGATCATCTTCCTTAATACATTCTTTCTCTTATTAGCTTTCTTTCATTTTCACATTCTCTCTCTCCCTTTTTCACATGTTCTCTCCCTCTCTTTCTCTCTCTTTAATATGTTCTCTCTCTCCCTCTTTGAGATAAATGGAAAAGGAAAAAGATATGTTCAATGAAACCTCCTTTGACATGAAAAAAAATTACTCATAATGACAACACTTAAAATTTCTTGCTCCCCCTGATAGGTAGCAACCAAAAAAATTAGTCCAAAAAGATAGAACCATGAATCCACCAGACTAATGCATCTCCAAATGCATCTTAGTTTGTAAAAGAAGGGGAAATAACCCCTAACTTATCCTGGAGATACTCAAAAGTATCTTTAGGAAGAGACTTTGCAAATATATCCACAATCTGATCCTTTAACAAAACATACTCAAGATTGACTTCATTCTCCTTGACCTTCTCTCTCAAGAAATGATACCTAATAGATATATGATTCATTCTTGAGAGAATTACATGATTCTTCAAAATGTTAATTGCACTTGTATTATCACAAAAGATAGAAATAGGATCATCATATAGTATTGTGATATCCTTCAATGTCTATTTCATCCATAAAAATTGTGTACAACAAGATGCAACAACAATATACTTAGCGTCACTAGTAGATAAAGAGATTGAATCTCGCTTCTTACTCAGTCATGCCACCAATATACATCCAAGAAAGAATGCACCACCACTTGTACTCTTTCTATCATCTATACTTTTGACCCAATCTACATCTATATGAGCGCTAAGTGTAAATTCAGTGTCTTTAGGATACCATAATCCATAATCTCGAGTTCCATTCAAATATCTGAATATTATTTTAAATACAATAACATGTGTTTCCTTCGAATCTTCTTGAAACCTAGCTACAAGACAAACTGCATGCATATTATCTGGTCTAGAAGTAGTCAAATATAATAGTCCACCAATCATAGATCTATACTTGATCTGATTAGCCTTAGGTAAATCATCATCTTTACCCAAATTGCATCCAATCACCATAGGAGTACTTACCAGTTTGGAACCATTCATCCCAAAAAAAATTAACATCTCTCTCACATACTTAGATTGTGAAATGAAAATTCCTTTCTCTATTTAATTAATTTGTAGCCCAAGAAAGAAATTTATCTCACTAAACATAGAAATTTTAAATTTTTTTTGCATCTCTTCCTCAAACATCTTGCAATTTTTTTCATTTCCTCCAAAGATAATGTTATCAACATAAACAACTACAATCAAGATTTTGTCATTTTTAGCCCTGAAATACAAATTACTATCTACAGTACCATTGTTAAATCCTTGTTGACTTGAGTAATTATCTAGCCTTGCATATGAAACTCTAGGAGCTTGCTTCAATCCATATAACACTTTCTTCAATCTACACACCATATCTAGTTGATCTATTAAATAAAATCCTTTTGGTTGTTCCATGTAGACCTCCTCATCTAGTTCACCATTCAAAAATGTTGACATCAATCTAATAGAGTTTCAAATCTTTATAAGCATCTAATGCGAAGAACATCCTTATAGGTTCCATTCTTGCTATTGGGGAAAAAATATCCTAAAAATCTATACCTTCCACTTGTGAGTAGCCTTTTCACACAAGCCTTGCTTTGTTTCTAAAAACTTTCCCATTCTCGTTTAGCTTATTTCTGAATACCCATTTTGATCCAATGATATTTTTGTCTA
Source organism: Sequoia sempervirens (assembly GCA_007258455.2). Taxonomy (NCBI): domain Eukaryota; kingdom Viridiplantae; phylum Streptophyta; class Pinopsida; order Cupressales; family Cupressaceae; genus Sequoia; species Sequoia sempervirens. The sequence goes on along the minus strand of VDFB02106903.1, from coordinate 8,969 downwards.
TCGGTCTTGGGACCAATTCCCAAGTTTGATTCTCCTCAATTTGCAAAATTTATTTCATTGATTCCTTCCAATGTTCATCCTCACAGGCTTCATTTATTGACTTCATCTCAATCTCATAAAATAAGCACAAATTTACTTCAACATCAACTTTGCTTCTAGTGAACACACCTTTTGTCTTGTCTCAAAAAATATGACTTTTTGAATGATTACTCTGTACATATTTTAGTGTCCTAGGGGACATCACCAAAGCATCTTCTTCTCTTTCATTCTACTTTTTCCACTCATCTTTATCCCATTCTTCCATAATTTCTTCTATTCTTGCATAGTCATGTTCATCAGACACATATCCATCAATATCAATGGAATTCTTCATTGTTTCATCAACCTTCACATTCAAGCTTTCTACAATTTTCCCTAATATTTTGTTGAAACATTTGTATTCCTTTATTTTAGTAGAGTATCCAAGAAATATTCCTTCATCACTTCTTGCATCAAACTTTCCCAAACTTTCCTTATCTCTTTTGATATAGCATTTGCTTCCAAATACTTTGAAATATTTAACTGTAGGAATTTTTCCATTCCATAGCTCATAGGGATTCTTTGTATTGTTTTCTCTTTCTTGAACTTGATTGAATACATATACAATAGTGTGAATAGATTCTTTACAAGAAACTTCTAGTAATCCAACTTCATTGATCATTGACCTAGTAGCTTCTTGAACTATTATATTTTTCTTTTCAACAACTCCATTTTGTTGAGGGGTTCTCAAAGTAGATAAATGTCTCTTTATTCCATGAACTTCACAAAACATATTGAAGTCATGGGAGGTGAATTCTCCATCTCTATCATATCTCAAGCATGTTATCTTCAAATTCACTTCATTTTCAACCATAGCCTTGAATGCCTTGAATCTTTCTAATGCATCTAATTTCTCTCTTAGAAATGTAACCATGTATATCTCGAATAATCATCATTTAAAAGCATAAATTACCTTTCACTAAGTATACTTCACACTCCAATGGGACCACAAATATTTGTATGAACCAAATCTAGTAATCTAGTAGTAGATTGTTCTCTTCATTGGTAATGATTTCTTGTTTACTTCCCAAACTGGAAATTCCTACAGATAGCATTTACAAGCTTTGTAATTCTCGATAGATCTCTCATGTCCTAAACAATACTGATCCTTTCCAAGTTATCAAAATTCATGTGACACATTCTCCTATGCCATAACCAACTATCATTTATTTGAGTCATAAAAAATCATCCATCGACACCTTTAAGCTGATAAATATTCCCACAAGATTTCTTTATTGTAGCAATCAATGTTCTAGATCCTTTTTGGATCTCACATTTATTATCATTAAACATGATATCATATCCTTTTTTTTCACATCTAACTAATGTTCAATGAATTATTCCTTAAACCCTTAGCATAGTAAACATCGTTAGTATGATGCTTGCCATCAAAACTTACTAAATCTATCCCATAGATTTTAGCACCAGTATCATCTCCAAACATAACTAGACCTCCATCATATTTCTCAAGTTTCACAAAATTACTCTTGTCACCAGTCATGTGTTGTGAGCAACCACTATCAACTACCCAAAAATTATTTTCTTGTTTAACATGTAGGGCAGAGATAATTGTACCTTCATTTTTCTCCTTATCCTTCTTCGAAGGACTTTCCTTTGACTATTTTTCTAAATTAGTAGTAGGTTTATCCTTAATCTCCAATAACAAGCATTCATTTTCATTTGGATCTTCATATTCCGGATCTTCATCTGAAGTACTAGCATTCTGATTAACATAATAAGCTCTATTGATCTTCTTTCCTTTCTTTCTTATATCTTTGTTTATTATTTCTAGCTCTTCCACATTTTTAGCATAAGAATCCACCCTCTCCACAACTAAAACACTTAAAGGGAAATTCCCATCTTGATAATTTCATCGGAGCCTTTTCTCATTCTTTTCTTATTAAAGTTAACCCTCGATTTCATCAAATTTTTCTTTCATCTAGATCTTCAATTTTGTAGCTTTTAAGATCCTGACTGTACGTCCACAAAAGGAATGGAATGGAATGATCGATTCTCCTGATCGACGGACGGAATGGAATGACGCCCCAACATACTATGACATTTAATTCATGTCCTTGGTCCACATTCGACTATTGATTAAATAATTCATAATTATTTAATTCGATTCATGTACTTATTCTTCATGATTATTAAATAAATAAATTTTATTTATTTATTAAATACATCATTAAATGTTCCCCACTAAATAAATCTCTTTAATTTATTTAATTTCCTCTCCACTTTCCTAATTATTAAATAAATGAATTACATTTATTTATTTAATATGTCACTAATCCTCTTTAATTAAATAATAACGATTAATCTTTATCTTCTAAATTAAATAATTAAACTTAATTATTTAATTGCCAATTAATATTCTTCTCATTTTAAATAAATTAAATTATTTAAAATGTCATATCAATCTGAACTGTCAATCCATTTTGATAAATAATCTGAAAAAGATTATTTATTATCTCACAAAATCTTTATTTTGAATTAATTTAATTCAAAATAGTATCTAATCTTCTAAAAAGCAAGTAATCGGGCAGATTCTTGATTTTCTAAATCGAATCTTCAGTTCAAATCTTATCTTCTTGATTTTTTGAATCTCACAAATCAGGCAATCTTATCTTCTTGATTTTTCAAAAATCTTTATTTCTTTAATTAATTTCCTCATTTATTCTCCACCGTCGCTCTGATTATCTGAGACATTATTCTGACCATTTGATTAAGGATTTTTCCCTAACCCTAATTAGGGATTCTCAGATTTAATCTGGACCTCTCATTTTAGGTTCTCATCATTAATTAATCTCATTCGTCCACTCAAAATGATATTTTCTATAAAATGGTATTTTCCTCTCACTTTTGGATAACACACGCACACATTGACATTTTACATAGACATTCTAGGCATTTATTCACTTGCACACTTATTTTCATAGGCAATTTCAATATTCATTATAGTCATTTGATCAAGTCTTGGCATTTGTTTAGATAGACATTGGCAATTATAGTTATAGGCATAGGCATTTAGACATAGCATAAATCCTTCAAAGCTTGGTGTAGGACTTAGGCATTTGTAGATTTTCTCACACAACAAATCTGAGGGCAATATCATCCAGCAAGCAAGAAGGTATTACAAAAGTGAATCATGGAAGTCTCGGCGATCATGTATAATCATTTTGTATTTTACTTCCTTTGTGTTTTGTAAGATCTTTGGGTTTCCTTGTCGTTTATGATTTATTTCTAACACTCGTAATCATTAACCCTAAAAGAAATCCCTTGATTACACTAAGTTCAAGGCCTCTGAATGAAATGAAGAAAAAATGCCAATGTTAGCACACCACTAAGTCTAATGTGTGTGAACAAAGTGAAGCAAATAATGTCAATGTACACCCCCACCTTAAATAAATTTCTAAATATGATGTTGTGAGAAATTGATCTAAGGTAGAAAATGATAAATTCCATGCAACAAAGGGTCATGTGAGCTTATTTGGAAATCCCTATACCAATGACATGTTTCTAAATAAAGCTACATCATGATGAGGGGTTGGCCCCAAATGTAATGCAATAAATGTCATAGAATATGAACACATAAGGAATCCATAGATCTAGGGCTAGTACATGTCTTTTCTATAGTGATATAATAGAGCTTATAACTAACATCATTCCCCAAATACTCATGGAACAACAAACAAAATGGAAGAATGAAACATAGAGAGAAGAGAAAAAATATTTTGGATCAACAAGGAAGAGACCTAAATGTCTTAGTTCCTTGCATCATCCCTAAAATGAATACACAAGACAAAAAGAAAAGATAAATGTTACAATATATAGAAGAATGGAGATACAAATAGGAGAATGTCACAAAAGGTTTGTTTCCTTTGTATCCTTTCATCAATGGAGAAATAAGGGTCACCCAAAGAAAACTCACAAAAACAAAGGTACACCAAGAAGGAAAATAGAGGAGATTAGATCAAATGCAAGAAAACACAAAGAATATATGAAGCAAACATAAAGGAGTATCACACATGTGAGCCAACATAAAGCAAGTCATCCACATTCCAATCTTGCTCATCATATAGGGAGGGAAGACAAGTAGATAAAGGGACTAAAACAAGAGTTGTACTAGGAGAATCTCCAAATTCAACATGTGGTGGGTCACTCTCATCAAGAGGATCGGCACGGTTGCCCCCATCTAAATTTATTTTCATTAAAAATAAAACATTATTCTCATTATGGACTTGTTCATCAAATTTAGCAATTTCATCTTCATCATCCAACTTAATCATAATAGGATGTTTTATGACAATAAAAATTATATGTTCTTGTTTCATTTATTTTTTAGTTCCATGTCTTTTTTGGTAAAATTTGTACTTCTTGATTTTTTTGCATAGTTGTTTGGTTATCATGCACTATTTTATTATTTTCTTCCAATTAATGAGCAATAGCATGACACCTATATCTATGCTCTTTATCATTTCAATTTCTTCTTGTATAGTTCTCAATTTGTGATGAGCTAGGAGTAGGCTTCTTGATGATTGGCCATTTCTTCCCTTAAGAGGAGGAATTGAAGGAACCACTCTAGGTTGCAAAACCACTATCTCCTTAGGTCTTCTCTATATCATTCGATTGTCTTTTGTTCTTTCATATGATATGGGTGGAGGAACTAAGGAATATTTTACATGATTACTGGGAAGGGTCTTTTCTTAGGGCATGTGTTCATCTATAATCAATGGAGGAGGATGAACAACCATGGTCTTATCATTTTTGGGAATATTGGTGTTAGCTCTCAAAAATGCAGGTGAAGTGCCTCAAGAGGTTGCCAATCTCTTGGTAAGTTTTAGGGTAACAGACAAGGTTTAAATGGTTTAAACTTTCTTCTCTTCAGGTGTTGCTAGACCTAGGTAGGTATACCTATATGAATGAGGTAGACTTGACTTATGTTTATTTCCTAAAGTATTTTACCCACAATGGAAAATGGGAGTGAATAAATAGAATTTTATTTGGTATAGATTGTATAACAATATCAAAGCTAAAACCTAATATGTTCAATTAACAAATGTGAATAATGAGTGAAACTAAAATAATGAAAATGTGGAGACTAGTACCTTATTGGGTATGCGGAGTCAAAAGAGATCTAAAATGAGTAACTTCTTTCTAGAAAGTACTCTAATTGTTTGGCATATGATTTGAGTTTATAACTTGTATAAACATGCAATAATATGATTACCAAGTTCTTAATGATCCAAATGAAATTCCCTAATTACTATGATCAACTAAAAGGATTTAATCTTTTCTTGAAAGAAACAATTAATCAACCATACAGATCCAACAAGTGTGCACTGATAAACTGAATATAAATATGTTATATCAATTTAAATAACCAGAAAACATCAACCTTGGAGACAACTTCAGTAATACTTTCAATGAACACAACAAACATATGATACCACAAATGCGCCACCACATAAAATGATTCTCATTGATATCTCCATAGTTTTAAACATGCATCATAGTCTCATATTTATAAAACATTGTAATCTACTATATCTTTCTTCTATCCTATATCTTATATTTTTTGTTTCACTACCAAAACAGATATTTATACATCAAATACTTGAAAGGACGCATCCTTTCAGAAATTTCATATGTTAAAACAACAATAGATTAAAAGATAATCAAGATCTGTTAAGCCATAAATGAATCTTAGAAAAGTGATCCAAGTAATCCTAGCATTCATGTGTATCTGCATCTCCTACTGCATTCTAGATTGTGATCTCCATTCTTACCAACTTCTCATTCTATTCGCATGCCTCATCCAATGTTGTGTATTCTACAGTAGCTATCTTTATAATTTCTTGCAGTATGGACTCACTTTCACTTTTCCATCTTGTCATTTCTTTTAATTCTCCTTTATCGTCAAAGAAAGTAGTCAGTCCTTTTGTGGTGGCATTTATCAATCCCTACGCATCCCCTCGTAATTCTTCAGAGAAGTCTTAGTGCTTATTCACAAAAAGATTTGCAGCTTCAATTGCTACATTATTAGAAACATCCCTCTCATTTATTTCGTGAAACTTCTCTAGAATCCTTCCATTTATTCTTTCATGTTCTTTCAATGTAGCAAAGTTATGTGAATGTTTTCCCTAGAGTTTATTTAACCAAGTTGTTAGGATGGCATGTCTTTCCTTAATCATTGCTACAAGTGCATCATATTTCCCTTGAGAATAAGCACTTGGTCCTTCCCAATGATCTTTTGACTGTGAACTTTCACCATGAGTGAGAATCTTGGTTGATTTCATTGTAACACCTAACAAATATTTTAGGTGGTCATTTTCTCTCAACATCCTCTCATTATTTGTTTTGTACATTTTCCTCTCCTTAATTAACATCTGAATTTGGGCTTTGTTTAATTTTGCAACATTGATTCCAATTTATGTAGTTGCGACAGGATCAACCTCTCCAATATTTAAATTCATAACATGCCCAAATGTTTTCTTAGTATCAATGACTACTAATTTGTTGTGAGGTGCATATAAAGCCCAAATCATCAATGACCCTTCATCTGGATTGTACTTTGACCCTGCATATACTTCTGTTACCTTTTTTGGGCTGAAATTGTGTGTAGCATTACTATCTTTCAAGAAACTATCAAAAACTAGTGCAAAATTGATATCCAACCTAGGAAAAATCATAACACTAACATTTTCCAACATTTTCCTCCCCTTTTCAGGGGTCATACCTGGCATCTCCTTGTCCACATACATATTTAAGTCATTCAGTAATTGTTCTTCATTACTTGATGTGATATTGTCAACCCTTTCTCTTATTTATTTTCCTTTTTGTTTGTACAAGAATGCCTTCAACTCGGGAGAGTTTAAGTAAATTCATCATCCGATACAAACGATTGTAATTTACATGCCCTTTCATTCCATCTACATTTCCCTTTTAGCACTCAATTCTCTGGCAGGGAAAGTGTAATGCTAAGTTCTCAATCTTGACATCTTACTTGGTTGGTCTTGTGGCACATTATCCTCAAATGCCTCCTCCCTAGAAGACAACAACTCTGTATCCTACAACCCTTGATTATATCTTTCGACCACTATCTCTACTTCTTCAACTTCCAAATTCTAGATCATATCATCAAATTGATAGGGCACATGTTGATAGCCTCCAAAGTTTATCCTCATTTTAGTAGAATTGATGTACCCTTATGGGTCAAAATTCTTTCTAGGTGGTCCTCTTTTCATATTGTACTATAGTAGCTTATCAAGGATCAAATTGTATCCTTCCTTGGCTAACACAGTAAAATCACCGAAGCATAATGTACTGGGCATGAAAGCCTACTTTCCAAAGGAGCTAAAATTCATAACACTAGAATAGTCCATCTGTCTAACAATTTCCAAGTATGTAATTCTATTCGGGATTGTTTTAGGAAAAATGAATGGGGCATCTTCAAATCCATAAACCCTAATCATGGTAGCATCCTCCAAGCAATACCAATCCCCCCAGTTGTGACTAATTGGCCCATTGAAGTCCTTAGGCCTGAGAAACCTATTTATCTCTTCAGATAAAGAATAATCACATGGATGATTATACAATTTGCACAATGTCTTCACAAAATACTCCTCAAAGTGTACAAAACTAGAATTAGCAAACCTACTATCCCAAACAGCTGTCCATAATTGAATAGGTAATGTCATGTCTTGTCAAATTGGGAAACTCTCATCTCTTGAGGCCACAGTCCTAACTCCTATCCAAAATATAATACTATGTGCATCAACAATGAATAATACCTACGATGTAAGATAGAGGCTCCACCCTTTATTGCCATCAACCTAGAATCAAGCCCCTTAAAAATGTATGAGGCATAATCAAATGGTCTAGAATTGTGGTACTGGATATCTACTAAAATTATCATAGGAACAATTAACATATATTCAGGGACTTCCATTCCCAATACTTGGCCTACCGAGAAATAATTATACTTCATATAGGGTTCAAAAAGATCAACATGAAAAGGAGGTCCATCGCTATCCTGAAGAGGAACTGGTTTGCTACCTTGTCTAATTCTGTGAATTGGCAACCTCCAACCCTTATAAATTGTGTCCATTCTCCTGAACTCCATTTCTAATTCTTCACATATGATTTTTTCATTGCAAACCCCTTCCAAATTGAAAACCTCCCCTATTGCATCTTTTGATATATGTATTAGTGGTTTCCCGAATGGGTCACATATAGCTTTGAGTTTCAAATTATAATGGACAACCAACAATTTTACCAATTCTGCATTAACAAATACATTAGGGCACACTAGCTTTCCCAAATTAAGCTTCCATGGGTTGCATACTGGTTCAAAACGATTTCTCTGATAATAGTGAAAGCTAAATAATTCATATACTCTTATTGAAGTCCAAACATCTCCTATGAGTTGACATTTGTCATCCAATTTACCTATTTCTTCCCTAAGCCAGTGTATCATCCGCTTTCAGTCCAGAGCTGGCAATTGATTAATGATCTGATTAATCTCCATTGAGTGCCCTGCCCATTTCAATTTTTTGTTTCTTTCCTTTAGGTTGACTGCTTTCACCATGTTTTCTACTTTTTAATTTTCCTGAGTTGGGGGACTCCATTCCTCAAAAGTTATAGAAGTTAAAATTAGAGGAACTAAGGCACAAGAACTTACTGTATTTTGCTTGAAACCTTCAGACTGAAAGAATGCCCTGGTTCTTCGTTCGCCTTTCTGATTCTTCCGCTATCAATTCCACACTAATGTTTCCAATTGAATTCTCCTTATTGTGCTCCATCATGCCATTAATGTGTTCATTGAAACACGAGTGCAGTAAGTCCTTTTCGAAACTCACACTGTCACATCATATAGTATTGTCGAT
>VDFB02106902.1:0-12253 GCA_007258455.2 Sequoia sempervirens | reverse complement strand
ACTTTAGAGGAAGGGTTCTCAAAAAAAAAATCTACAATATTTTGCTCTATAACAATTTCCCCTTGAGTGTCAATGACTTACAATACTTTGACCCCTAGTAATAAACTCTTGAATAGACTCAACTTCTTTCATCCTTAAATTTTCAAAATCTCTTCGAAAGGTTTGAATTCTTACCAATCTTATTTTGTCAAATCCTTAGTATGTAGTTTGTGGGGCCTCTCATGCATCCTTTGACTTTGTCATACTAGCTATATGAGAAAAAATTGACATATCCCATGCAGATTGGATGTACAAATAGAGCTCAATTTTCCTTTTTGTCTTCTTTCAGTTGAGTTCGTGATTTGCGGTTAAAGCATTTAACACATTTTGATCTGCAAGTTTTGTGTATCCTCCTTCTACTAATTCTTGGAGATCTTGGGATAATAATAGAGTCTTCATCTTTATGCTCCAATTGTCATAGTTGTCTCCGATAAACAGCGTAAGCTGGAATGGAAAATTGCCAAAATTTGCCATTCTAATATTTCTTGGAGAGAATTGTTAACCTGCAGTTGCCTGCAAAAAATATTTCTGCAACCTACTCTGATACCAATTGAAGATTTGAAACTAATATTTTTATACTAAATTAATAAACTTGAATTACTCAAAATATAGAAAACAAAGAATATTATATTTGCTCACAGAATGAATGAAAAACAATGCTCAAAAAAATTAAATCTATTTATTCAACTGTGTAAAATATTCTCAAACTACATACAATATATAGAAAAAATCTGAGGAAAGAGTCGCTGTCTAAGACGGCTAAAAATAGAAAATATTGCACATGCAAATTACATGCATGGCAGTAAGTTAACTACAGTTTTAAATACACTGCCTAAGAATTTACGGCTAAACTGCCCATGCAGTTTTTATTATGCATAAACAATCAAATTAAGGAAATAAGCGGTGGAACTAAGGCGGTGGAACTGGAGATGGAGCACCGTCGTTGTGAATGCATGACTGCATGTCTTTATTCCCGAAAGTGTATAAATAAGGCGAAGGCTCGGGCAATTTTCCCAAGCTTGGATTCCATGAAATTACTAAAATCATGAAAGATAAGTGGATTGAACAAAGACTTGGGAAATCTGTGAGATCGTGGATTCAGTGAGGTGAGGAAGGAAGGCAGTATTCATGAAATCCATGAGAGTTTGGAACCCGCAAGGAATAAGTTTTGATTAGTGGAATATTTTATGGGCATATTTCAAATTCGAGGATGGTTGAAGCATTAAAATGAGGAGTTGTTCCTACATCAATATTGGGTGGCAATATCTTTCAATATTAATAAAATATCTAACAAGACGCCTGTTTGCTTTCATAAAATTCGCATTAATTACTCAATGAGCATCAAGTCTCCTCGAATGGTATGGAATACGATTAGCAAGAGGAGCACACAATGAAGATCAATTCATGGATGAGATATCAAAAGGAATCATGTAGAATTAATAAGAAGTTACCGTTAATATTTGAAACGTTGTCAACACTCAAGGCATTGGCTGCCTAAAACAAAGGAGAGAATGTGTAAGAGATATCGTATGGGACAATGTTCCATGATGTATTTTTTGACTCTTAAAAGGGGTGGAAGGATGTCACGCCGCAGAGCAACATATTGTCGATGACACCAACAGTTAGGCATGTCCTTTGGCCTGAAAGATGGTAATGGAAGAGTATACAGGCAGATGAAATATGAGTTTGTTGTTTGTTTTGCAAATATGATTGGCGGAAAAGAATCTTCACCTGTAATGTTAATAACTATTTCAAAAGGTCTTCAGGCGCTGAGATATCATTTTCAGGTTTATGCATTTGATGTGAGGAATGAGAGTGAGGACATTCTAAAACCCTCGAATGATGATGGCAGAATAAATGATGCCTGATTAATCTTAAAGGTACTTGACGTTGTGGTGGTGTTGCACTCAGACGAATATCAACGAATTCCCTCGTTCATAAGTGTTAACGTAAGTTTCTCTCCGTAAATAACGGATTGCTAATGTTTACATAGTAACGATAAGCTAAATCAGCACAACAGAAGTTTTCGTCAATTTTTCTCCGTGAATGGTGGTCGGTGATTTCCATGTAGCGTGCTAAGGGTGGAGTCCCATGGGGAGGCGCTTGTTCAAAAATTTCAGCTGAGTGCTGCTGAAAATTTTTAGGAATTTTTTAAAGCTGGCAGTCCCAAGAACTTACTACATTGTCCAATTTAAAATGTTAAGCTCCAAATTTTAAGGACGCTGGTGATCCCATGAAGTGTGGCCCAGCTTAAACATTAACCTCCATGATTTAAGGAAGCTAGTGTTCTTTGTTTACATTTGTGCATATATCTATTTTATTAAAAAATTTATCATCTTCTATTGCAATTTTTGCTATGTCAACAAGTTGCTTACAATTGAGGATTGGTGTGCAATGGGTACGCCATAGATGTGTGGAAGGTCAATTAATTAATAAAAAAGGTTCGCGTATATTATGTCCAACATTATTTTATTATCAATATTTTTCAGAAATATTATTCTTATAAATATATTGTTATCCTTAATATTATATTATTAATAATAAAATATTAATTTATTTATTATTATTGCTATATATTATTAATATATCTTTAAAAACTTATTTTACAAAATCAACAATTGTGCAATGTATAACAAAATAAATACATTATCCCAAAGAATTTAGAGGAATGGAAATAAAATCATCATATCATTGTATTTCACACATATCCAATAATAGGTTATTTAATATTTCAACAATGTCTCTAGAAAAACTTACTGTCAACAAATTCACTTTTAATCATTCATGGCCAACAATTCATTTCCATGATAAATTCATCCCGTGGAAAATTCACCACCAACAATTCATATCATATTACTGGCGGTGAATTGTTGATTGTTGACAATGGATTGTTGGAGGTGAATTTGTTGGCTGAAGCCTTCACAAATGTTTTTGATTTATCAATTTAAATGAATTAATCTCTCTGATGTTCTTATAATTAAGTTAAAAATTCTACTTGCACCATATTATTCTTAGCTAGTGTGAGCATTTAAGTCTGTGGGTGAAAAATTTCTTAAAATTATGTCATCTTTAACTATTTTTCTGAAATGAAATGTTGATACATTGAGATACATGTTGTTAAAGTGAGTGGGTGCATAAACGACCTTATTTCACAACTCATTATTTAGAAACTTAGCAAAGACCTACAAATGGGATGGAGAATGGTTTTGCAATAGTTTCTTTTTTAATGTAGAAAAAATATGAATATCCTAAAGCTCAAATTCTCTATAAAAGAAATTCATTGTTTTCACCAAAATTACTCAAGTTACAACTATTACATAATTACTCCCTTTATGGCTTTTCAACTTTCAAATATCTGCACTTAATACATTATACTTTTGAGGTTATATAGGAAACATACAGATTGTGATTTCCACATTGCCATACTAGACTGTGGTAAAAGCCAATCTGTGTACATTGTTCTTACCAACACTGCATATCCTTACTTATTTTTGTGGTTTTTTCCTATAGACTAGACTTGTGATTTGTGCATTCCCATGTTGTTTAGGAAATATACTAGAGACTATTTGAAAAACTCAACTTGAAGTTGTAGATAGTACATAATAGAAATTATTTCCAGTGCCAAGTTTTCCTATATAATATCTCATAAAAAAACCTATGACATAGCTCCATGTTAGATACAACCAAACACACAAACTTTTAAACATAGGATCAAAACTATGCCGCCATAACAATACCCCAAGTAGGCAATAATTAAAATCACTTTATAACATAACGAAAGCCAAAATTGAAAATTTCCAACTAACAATCCAATACTGATCAAAATATTACAAATAAATAATATACATGTGATACTAGGCCACCACATATACACACCACACTCCCAAACAACCAAGAGGAAATATAACAAGTACTTGGATCACATTCATTAATCACAAAACCACTCAAATTGAAATTACCTAGATAAAACTCTGGAATTAATCAAAAAATCGCCAAATGAATATGAATGTGTGATATTAGGTCACCAAATATACATACCCGACTCCAAAACAAGCAAGAAGAAAAATAACATGTACTTGATGACATCCATTAATCACAAAATTGAAATTACCCAAATAACACTCCAATACTAATCAAAACATTACAAATGAATATGTCTGTGTGCGCTCACAAATAGGCCATCACAAATGCACACAATACTCCCAAGCAACCAAGACAAAAGATAATGAGAGTATGGTTATCATATCGATTAGCACCCCACGTGATTGAAACTTCTAAAAGATAAACATTCCAACTTTCATAAATTTATGAGTAGGAATATCACTAATAAGTGAGCACAACCTTTTACAAGAACAACTTCTTTAATAGCTAAGAACCTTGTCACAATGGAAATTGTAGGAAAAAATAGCAATAGAACACTCAGCTAACAAATATCCTGCCTACACAGTGCACTTTAAAGCCCTGTTGAAAAGGAAATTGCACACAAAAACTTCAGTTATTGTTATATTTTGTGTTAAGGCATGTCTTTAGATGTGTAGGTCTAAAATTATTAATGTGCTTTGATGGTAGGAATGGTTAACTTGGTTCATTTTGTGTTGTCACATGTATGTACATACCCACATGTCTCTCATGTACATTTAATAAGGTTGCTCTCCAATCAACCTTAAACTCTAATAGCTTGTAGGATGTTCTAAGATGACTCATTTGTTCTTCTGTGCTTGATAAAATTTATATTCTTAGATCTGCAAGGAATTCTACATGGTATCAAAGCTAAGGGGGAGATAGTTGCAGGCCAAAAGTGAACAAATTTATTGTATTTTATTTGACTTAATTGTTGTTTGTTAACAAAGCTGCAGGAGGCGCGATCTATTTCTCAGGGGCGGCTTGATTCACTTGAGAGGCAGCCAATCAACTAGTTTGGATTTCAATATATTGTCAACCACAAAGTTGATATTGGAAAATCCATCCTGAATGGCAATATTATGCGCTAGCTCAATAGCTCCCTCACTGTAATCAGATCTAGTCAAATCTAAAAACTCTTGCTACTTCTTCCAACTTGCTATCCTCCACACGCAACCATCCATTCTTGGCTCAGCTGCATAGAGGATCTTATATACATAGAAGGAAGTTGGGCGTGGGTGTTTGACCAAGCAGCAGGAGCTAACCTCTTTACCGACAGTCACATCTGTGGGTCTTTTTTGCGCAAGCAAAGAAGATTGATACCCACACCCTACTAGTTTGAAGGCAAATTGGGCAGGTTTGGAAACCCCGATCAGGGATCTCTTAGACACTATTCTCTTGTTTGAAGGCACAATCATTCATCTGAGGCTATGATTCAATCTGTAGTACGATATGGTGTTTGTTTGATCTCTTCCTCACACCACTTTGTGCAGGTTTATTTTGTTGCATGTGAAGGATAAGTTTCTTCTTATGCTTTTTGTTTTCATTATTGGAGGTTATACATGTATTTTGTAATCATGAACTAAGATAAAGTTTCATTTATAGGGAGGTTAATCATTTCTTTGAATCATCATTTTTATTAGTCTGTTGTTAGGCTAACTTCAGAGAACCTTTTGTCTTGGAAACAAGGGGTAAAGAATCATTGCCTTGAGCAGGATCTACTACCCTATCTCCTTGGACTCATGTAGGATTTGAGAAATACAAATCCACAGAACCCAATGAACACCTGCATGCAAGAAACTTGTCACAGAGAAAGAGAGAGAACAAAAAAAGGGTTTGGCTCTGACAATGTGCAAAATGTATTATCAGAAAAATGAATGAATCAAGAGGAGTGAATACAAGAGATCAATCCTTATAAAAGGAGATCTAAACCTAAAGGAAACCCTAACCCTAAAGGTGAGTGCATTTAATAATTAATATTAATTATTAAATGACTAATATATGTGCATAAAGTGAATTCTTAAGAGGAGAGTAAAGTTAATTAATTACTTTACTCTAACACCCCCCCTTAAGATGAGCTACAATGTAGCTACAAAAAATGCAGAAGAAAGCAAAGGAACTACAATGCATGAAAGTAAAATTGGGTCTTGACAACTAGGCCTGATTAGGTACCCAAATACAACTAAATCTCTGTAAAGCGGAGAAAAGGAGAAAACCCAGTGGGAAAATACTCCTCTCCAAAAAGAGATGAACAAGAGTGAAAGAAGAAGAGAGATAGAAGGAGGACTCAACATGACCCCCCAAGAACTACTTCTATCACACAAGTACAAAATATGGTCCCCCCATAGGAGAGAGAAGAGACTCCAAAGCTTGCCCAGAATGAGAGAACCCCTATGCCAATGATCAAAACAATGTGTCTCCTCGGAGGAAGAAACTGATCCAACAGTCGAGGAAGAGGAAATCCCTAGATGTGAGGTGAAAATAGAAGTCTTGGATGATGCTCACTAAAGAACGAAACTACAGTAGGAGTGTTTGAATAACAAGATGGTGAATCAAACAACTCAAGATGATCCTGAAATGGAATCTCCAATGTAGATGGGATAACAGGTGTGCTAAAACTGTCATCTGTGAGGAAAGGAATATCCTCTGATATGGCCTCAACAACTACATGTGATGGCTCGATGAGTGGAGCAACAATTTCAGTCATAGCTGAAGAGGAATCCTGCTGAACAGATGTGATCTCAACAGGAGGTAGAGGTGTAGAAGTCTCAACACTAGTCTCATGAACAGATGGAAGAACACATAAGTTCAAGTGACCAAACTTCACCTCAGATACTACATGCTCTCTTGTAGAAAGAGAGGAAAACTCAGACAGTGGAGATGGTGGACCAAAGTGTGTGAATGCATACAAATGGGAAGAATGATCAACTGTCCCTATTGCAACAATGTTGCCACCGCAATACTCCTCTCCTGAACGATGAGAAATTTGGGGTTTCTCAAATCAACTGGGAAAGTAAATCTGGCCTATCCGACTTCATAATTAGTAATGCCTTGATTGACTTAGATCTACAAGGGGCTTCTTATACCTGGACTAATAGGAGATTAGGGCATGACTTGATCCAAGTAAGGCTTGATAGGGCCCTTGTTTCTGGTCAATGGTTTATAGACTATTTTTGTGCTTTGAGAGCCTTGTCAAGGGTGGGATCTGATCATTTTCCCATTTGTCTTTTGGCGGATCCTACTAAGGTGAAGAAGAACTTCCCTTTCAGATTTGAAAAATTCTGGCTTTCTCATCCTCAAATTTTTGAGGAAATTCGTAGTTGGTGGAATATAGATATTACTGGCACATCGATGTTCAGGATTGCTAAAAATTTAAAGGAAGTGAAAACTAATGTGAGAAGGTGGAAAAAGGATGCCTTTGGGAATATTTTTGGCACTAAAACAGAAATTCAGGGCAAAATTTAGGAGATTCAAGTTAAAATCCAGAAATGGGGATACATTGACAATTATAGAGAAAAGGAAAACGAACTTCTCATTCAATTGCATGACATAATTGCTAAAGAGGAAGTGTTTTGGTGGTAAAGATCTAGGGTGTCTTGGTTGAATGAGGGAGATAGGAATACCAGATTCTTTCATCTGTCTGCTTCGAAACATAGGGCTGCTAACAGAATCACTCATATTGATTCTAATGGGACTAGATTTGAGGAGGAAGATGATATCAGGGAACAAGCTGTCCTTTTCTTTAGCAACCTTCTTTCTTGTAATGGAGAGATTGTTACTGAAGCTCAAGATTCCTTGATTGAGGCTATACCTCAAGTGATTGGTCATAATGAAAATTCTTTGATCACTGCTATTCCTTCCAAAGCTGAAATAAGGAAAGCTGTTTTCTCTTTTGATGGCAACAAAGCTCCTGGACTAGATGGTTTTCCTTTATTCTTCTTCCAAGTGTTTTGGGAAATTGTTGAGCTGGATGTGGTGAACACTGTCAAGGAATTCTTTGGATCAAGATGTCTGTTGAAAGAATTGAATGCTACTTTTGTGGTCCTTATTCCTAAAAAACCTGGGGCTTCGAAGTTTCAAGCTTTTCGGCTAATCAGCCTGTGTAATTCTATTTACAAAATTATTTCGAAGGTGTTAACTTCAAGAATGCTTTATGTGCTGCCCCAAATTATTGCCCCGTAGCAGAATGGTTTTGTGCCAGGTAGGTACATTCTGGACTCTGTTGTTACTGTTCATGATAACTTACATTCGTTAATGGTTTCGAAAACTGAAGGGTTTATTCTTAAACTGGACATTTCCAAAGCCTATGATCGGGTTGATTAGAATTTCTTGTTTAAAATCTTGGAAAATTTTGGTTTTAATAACAGAGTCATTCAGTTGGTGAACCAGCTTGTCTCGATAGTTACCTCCTCTGTCATTGTGAATGGATCACCATCAAGGTTTTTTCATACCTCCAGAGGCCTTAGACAGGGAGATCCTATTTCTCCTATTCTGTTTACTATCTTGGCTGAGAGTTTGGGGAGAAATATTAAAAAGCTTATTGATCAAAGATCCCTTGTTGGCTTAAGACCTTCTTCTTCTCTTCTTACCTGTTCCCACCAGCAATTTGTTGATGACACCATTCTCATGGGAAGATCTACTATGACTGAAGCTAAGACTTTTAAAAAAATTCTAAATCTTTATGAATCTGCTTCTGGGCAAGTTGTCAACAGGGCTAAGAGTTCAATTTTTTTCATCAATACTCTGGAGTATAGACAAGTCAAACTTGCTCGAATTCTTGGATGCCGAGTTGAGCCTCTTCCGTCAACCTATCTTGGCTTACCTCTTTGTTCTAAACCTTCGGACTCGTTCTGGATTTCTTTGGTTGAAAAATTCAATAAGAAGTTCGGGGGTGGAAAGGAGCTCTTCTCAGTCAAGCTAGAAAAATCCAGCTCCTTAAGGCTTCTCTGCAAAATCTTCCTATTTATGCTCTCAGTATATTTAAAATTCCTGCTAAATATGCTGAGGCCATTGAAAAAATTCAGAAAAGGTTTCTCTGGTCGGAGTGGAGGACAAGAAGAGAATGCCACTTATCGGATGGGATCTTGTTTGTAGACCCAAATCAAGGGGGGGCCTGGGTTTAAGGAAAATTAAAGTTTTGAATATGTCCCTTCTTGCTAAATAGCTTTGGAGAACTCTTACTTTAAATGGAGAATGGCGTGATACCTTAAAAGCCAAATATTTTAATAACTATGAGTCTTCTAATGAGATTATAAATTCTTCTTCTTTACCTCATGGGTCTGTCTGCTGGAATGATATGGGTAGAGGAAGAAAGTTGCTGGAAATGGGAATTGGATGGCTGATTGGAAATGGAAATTATGTTAGGTTTTGGGAAGACAGGTGGCTTTTTAAAGATCCTTTAATCAGAATAGAGAAATTTAGTAAATGGATGAATGATTGTAAAAAGGAATTTGGAGTCTTGGTTAAAGATTATTGGAGGAATGGTGGTTGGGTTGATTTGAAAACCATCAGTCAGGATCTTGGCCCTGTTCAGTCGGCTTTCAGAGCCCTAAGACCAGCTCAACACCAGGTGGAGGATCTTGCTGTCTGGTTAGACAACCCGTCTGGTATTTTTTCAGTTTCCTCTGCCACTTCTATGTTGGTTAGTCCGATGGGGCCTCCTCCCTTCTGGGCTAAGGCTTGGATTAATCACCTGACTCCGAAAATCAATATTTTCTACTGGATAATGCTACAGAATAAGATTCTCACTTTGGACAATCTTGGAAAAAGAGGAATTCAATTACCAAATAGATGTTATATGTGCAGGAATGAAGTCGAGACTGTTAATCATCTTTTTCTTCATTGCCCTTTTGTGTCGAATATTTGGGATAAATTTCTGGGCACTTCTTGATGTGGCATGGATTTTTCCTGCCTCTGTCGAAGATTTTTTCATACAATGGAAAGCTCCTTCAAAAAATCCTTTTGTGAGAAAGCTATGGTCTTTTATTCTACCTTTTGTGTCTTGGAATATTTGGAAGGAAAGGAACAATAGAGTGTTTAGGGATAAAGAGATGTCAGAAGGGGACTTGCATGCTAAAATTGTAAGGGCTATAAAGGAAAACTTATCTTTAATTCCTAGAAAAATGTTTGAGAAAGCTAATTGGTCTCCTTTTGATATTGCTATGGCCGAAAAGTGGAATTCAAAATTAGTTGGGTCAAATATCCTCAAACCTGGTGTTTGTGGGAGAGAGAATGCTAATTGGTCTCTGCCACCTTTGGGCTGGTTGAAAGCCAATTTTGATGGTGTGGCTAAAGGTAACCCTGGGAAAGCTGGCAGTGGGTGTGTTTTAAGGGACAACTTGGGGGCTTTTATTGCGGCTTTTGCTATGGACATCAAACTCAAACTAATCATGTTGCGGAAGTTGTTGGGGCTTTTCATGTGGTTAGCTTAGCCCTCAAGATCAACACGAAATATCTTTGGTTGGAGGGTGATTCATTGAATATAATAAATTGCATTCTTGGGCTTACCCCCCCTCGTGGACCATCAAAAAATGGATCGAAGATACGAAAACATTATTAAGTAAATTTGATAAAGTGAAAGTTTCCCATGCCTATAGAGAAGCCAATAAGGCGAGATTTCTTCACCAATGAAGGGGTTAAGAAGGGTGGGGAAAACACGTGGAGGAAGAATGACAACCTCCATCCTGAAGTGAAAGTGCTAATTTATTATGATTCAGTGCATGGAAGAGAAGGCAGTCTTAGTCATGATGAAACAGATAAAGATCAGGTACATCGATTTCATTAGATTTGATGGGACCAATGTCATTTTATTTTTCAAGAAGAGTCTTCGGCACGCTTTCTGGGTGTTTGACAAAAAATGCCTAAACGGGACCCAGAGCAACTGTAGAGTGGTGTTTTACAGAGTTCTGAATATGGGCAGAGAAAGAAAAGGAGTGGAGCCGAGCAAGTTTCCAGGAGCACAGAAAGAACGCTAAAGCGTGGGAAAGAATTGAAAAGGGAGGTTTAATCCCGTATCTGGAAAAGCTCCATGGTACGGATGAGGGGATGCTAGACTATTTTGTTAAAAACTGGAAAAATGGTGAGATTGTGTTGTTTGGTAGGAATGTTAAACTGAGTGAGGACTTAATTGGTGAGATAACTAGGTCTTTCGACTGAGGGTGTTAAATTCTATTGGGACCGATGATTCTCTGATGAAGCGGTCATTAAATTTCCTAAAAAAGATAAGGAGAAAGCAAAGATGGTTAAGGTTGCCAATAGCTACTTTGATGTGGAGTCCATCAAATCTATATGGAGGAAAGTTTTAAGAGTCATCATGGAATATATCACGGTTGACGGGCGCTTCACCAGAGTTTATGGTTACCACTTTGCCATTCTGAACCATTTCCGTCACAAGGTTCGTATATCTCTGCCTTTTTACTTATTTTCTTCTTTGAAGAATTGCCTTGATGATGTGGAAAGAAACCCTAGGAGGAATGCTATTATTCACCCTGGTCTTGTTAGGCTCATTTTTGAGCATTTTCAAAATTTACCTGCTTTGCCTAAAACTGTTGAAATTGAAGATTTGGATGATGAGGAGACAAAAAGTAGTAGGGAGATCAAACCCTGGCCCCCCCTACTTGTGTTCTTGTTGGTCCTGATACCATTTCTCCCCAGTCCCTGTCTTGTCAGAAAACCCTTAAGGATTCTGCCCCGCTATCATGTCCTAAATTAGAGCCTCTGCATGAGTGCCCTAGTCTGGGTTTTGCTTCACCACCCTATCTTAATCCCCAACTATCTCTTGGATGCCCTACTCCGAGTTCGTCCCTTGGTTTTAAAGGTACCCCTGTTACAAAACTTGTTTCATATTCTGGGAATTCAATGGAAATCCTTTCTGATAAGCCCATGGTCAGTAAGGAATCGGCCCCTAGTGCCCCTGCATCTGGAAGATTGGGGAATGATCATTATGAGTCCCCTATTTAGGATGAAATCAATTCGCCCTCAATAAGCCTAAGCCCGAGGACATGGTAAGTATACGGAAAAAGTATGGATGGCCTTTCAATTTCTTTTCATGGACCCGTGAAAGAAGTCTGCGGATTTGAAAGTCGTTTTACTGATCTCAGCAACAGGGTCACAGACTTGGAGCAGAAGATCAGTTGGAATCGTAGAGATAATGAAGGACAGGAAACTCCCTTACCGAGGAAAAGACAGCAATCACAGGAGGATAGATTGACTAGTATCGAGTGCAGCATGTCCAAGATTGGACAAAACATTAGGGCCACTGTTGCGAACAATCACAAAATTGCTAGGCATAACACCATTATCATCAATGCGATGG